>JASPKP010002297.1:0-2500 GCA_030674155.1 Stramonita haemastoma
CAATAACTCAAATTTTATCTCTGGTACAATGCAACTCCTTATGTGGTGGAGCGTCTCATATGATACACAGGGTTCGCGCTAGGATTTTTTAAAACCGGTACTGCGAGTTGCCATTTCAGAGATATCTTGACCAACTCCCCCAAAATCGGTCCCCAGAAAATAAAATCCGGTACGTACTATGAACAAAACGAAACTATTCAGTGAGGGTGGGGGTGGGGGTTGTTTGGCAGCAAAACAAAATCTAAATTGAACACAAATCTCTCGGGAGACTTTGACTGCCGTGCTGCTGCCACTCGCTTCTTGGGCATGAAGCCACGCAGGAAATATGATTTTTTTTTCTAGCGCCTGTGCCACTGTCTGTGTCAGTCTGTTGTTTTGCACGACATCATTGGTGTGAATTAGGCCTATATTCTTTCTTGTTTCTATGCTTAGTGCTCATCTAGATCTTCTGTTCAATTTAGATTTTCATTGTCATAGACCCTCCGCTTTTTGCTTTTCGATTTTGGTTAGAGTAGGCCATCGTGTGCCGGTGGGAACAGATGCCATTTACAAAACTGCATACACTCGGGGACTGGATGTAAAAAAGCACAGGAGTGCTTATTCCATTATCCTCGATGTAAAAGATTAAAAGAATAAAGAATAAATCAATCTAGGCCCCATTTACTCATTGTGAATGGAAGTCACTGTCATGCCGAGAAGAGCGCGAAGCTCTGTTCTTTCACAGTAAAGCTTGCTGTTTCTGCGTGCTAGGCTAATAATGAGGCTGGCGCCAAAGAAGAGTTCGTCGGAAGGAGTGGAAAGGGGTAGGTGCGTAAGCACAGTACAGGCGCATGACAGACTGTCAGAAAATGTCACTTCAGACTTTTTTTTTTTGAGACGGAAATCTAATCGGTCACAGGCAAACAGAATCGGTACGCGGTACCGGCTGCTTTGAAAATTTTCGGTATTCCCTGTTTATAATCGGTAAAATACCGACAATTACCGTTATCGCGAACCCTGGATACACTCAGTGAAGCAAATCAGAAAATCATTTAAAAAAAAAAAAAAAAAAATCCTGCAAAGGAGCCACTGGCTTTCTCCGTTTCTGTGGAAATTTTTAAAGTGTGTGTGTGTGTGTGTGTGTGTGTGTGTGTGTGTGTGTGTGTGTGTGTGTGTGTGTGTGTGTGTGTGTGTGTGAATGTGTGCGTGCATGCGTGTGTGACTATGTGTGTGTGTCACTATGTGTGTGTTTATTTTCTTTATTTATTCTTTTAGTTGTTTTTTTTAATATCAAGGATAATGAAATAAGCACTCATGTGCTTTTTTACACCCAGTCCCTATGTGTAAGCAGCACACAATGGCTTACTCTTATGAAAAGCGGAACAAGATTGTGTATGTTTGTGTGTGTGTGTATGTTTGTGTACAACATGTGTGTGTGTGTGTGTGTGTGTGTGTGTGTGTGTGTGTGTATTTTATTTATTTATTTATTCTTTTATTCATTCTTTAAATATTGAGGATAATGGAATAAGCACTCATGTGCTTTTTTACATTCAGATCCTCATGTGTACAGGGTTCGCGCTAGGATTTTTTTAAACCGGTACTGCGAGTTGCCATTTCAGAGATATCCTGACCAACTCCCCCAAAATCGGTCCCCAGAAAATAAAATCCGGTACCTACTGTGAACAAAACGAAACTATTCAGTGAGGGGGTGGGGGAGGGGGGGATTGTTCGGCAGCAAAACTAAGTCTAAATTGAACGCAAATCTCTCAGACTTTGACTGCCATGCTGCTGCCACTCGCTTCTTGGGCACGAAGCCACGCAGGAAATAGGTTTTTTTTTCTAGCGCCTGTGTCATTGTCTGTGTCAGTCTGTTGTTTTGCATGGCATCATTCGTGTGACTTGTATTCTTCTTTCTTGTTTCTATGCTTAGCACTCATCTAGATCTTTCGTTCAATTCAGATTTAGTTTTCGACTCTTCTTTCTCAAAGCAACGCGCAAATTCATAGTCAAAGACCCTCCGCTTTTTCGCTTTTCCTAAGAGCAGGCCATCGTGTGCCCGTGGGAACAGATGACATTTACAAAACTGCATACACATGGGGACTGGGTGTAAAAAAGCACAGGAGTGCTTATTCCATTATCCTCGATATAAAAGATTAAAAGAATAAAGAATAAATCTAGGCCCTATTTACTCATTGTGAATGGAAGTTACTGTCATGCCGAGAAGAGCGCGAAGCTCTATTCTTTCACAGTAAAGCTTGCTGTTCTACATGCTAGGCTAATGAGGCTGGCGCCAAAGATGTTCGTGAGAAGGGGTGGTAGGAAGGGGTAGGTGCGTAAGCACAGTACAGGCGCATGACAGACTGTCAGAAAATGTCACTTCAGACTTTTTTTTTTTGAGACGGAAATCTAATCGGTCACAGGCAAACAATCGGTACAACGGTACCGGCTGAGCACTTCGAAAATTTTCGGTATTCCCTGTTTACAATCGGTAAAATACCGACAATTACCGGTTAACGCAAAC
>JASPKP010002297.1:7500-17500 GCA_030674155.1 Stramonita haemastoma
TCTGCGAGTGATTTTGAAAATTATGCAACGTAATTATATACGAGTGTCTTTGTCAATCAGCTTTTGAACCCGACTACCTGCATGATAATCTGCTTGCATACATGCCATGGCCTGTCTTCCTACCTCCCTGCTTCTCTGTGCTTGCTTTGGTTAAAGTTTGGGTTGTGTTGTTGTTGTTGTTACAGGATACCCTCAAGAACTTTATGGAGAAGAGAGAAAAGGGGGAACTGTTGATTCAGAAGACACACAACCTGACTGCATCTATGGGTGCTAATGTAAGTAGTGGTGTGTGTGTGTGTGTGTGTGTGTGTGTGTGTGTGCGCGTTCCTATGTTTGCATACATACGTCCATACATTCACAGATGTGTGTCTGCATCTCTTTGTGCTTATTTTATTGTATGCAAATTCATGTATGCAATTATGGTGAGCAAAAACAGTCACATACATATGCAAAATCTCACCGTTGGTGAACCTCAGCGCTCTAGCCAAGGAACAAAAAAAAAAAATGTGCAAATGCATGCCAACATGGATGCATAAGCATGCTCCTGTCCATCCATCCCTACATGTATTCTCTCCTGTACACACACACACACACACACACACACACACACACACACACACACACACACACTGACTGACTGACTGACTGACTGACTGACTGACTGACTGACTGACTGACTCAAAACCACACAGACACAGACACACACACACAGCACACACACACACACACACACAACACACACACACACACACACACACACACACACACACACACACACACACACACACACACACACACACACACACACACTCAAAACCACACACACACACACAACCACACACACACAACCCCCCCTCCCCACCCCCACCCCCCACCCCTCCCACACACACACTCAAACACAAACTACCATAATTTTTTTTCTAACATTTTTTTTTTTTTTTTTACACACACGCACAGATCGATCTGAGCGTCTCACAAGACTTTGCCATCCACATTGGGGACAAAGTCATGCTGAAGTGCGCGGCGGCCAAAGACCAGCAGAAATACTTTGCGGGTGTGGACCCCCGCCAGGACTGTGTGGTGGCCCTCAACATCACTGACCCCACTGCCCTGCTGCAGAAGAACGTCAAAGGCCCCGTCATCGCTACAGGGTGCCGCACCGTCGCACCCAACCAGCGCACCGTCTTCTGTGTGGAGAGGTGGGTAGGGGTAAGGGGGGAGAAGGAGGGGGTGGGGTGGAGGGGGGGAAGAAGAAGGGGAGGGGGGGTTGGAGAAGGGTATGTGGTGGGTGGGGGGGGTTGGAGGTGTGTGTGTGTGTGTGTGTGTGTGTGTGTGTGTGTGTGCTGGGGGTGGGGGTGGGGGTGGGAGTGTGTGTGTGTGTGTGTGAGAGAGAGAGAGAGAGAGAGAGAGAGAGAGAGAGAGAGAGAGAGAGAGAGAGAGTGTGTGTGTGTGTGTGTGTGTGTGTGTGTGTGTGTGTGTAAGCCTGCCTGTGTGCCTTTGTGTGTGTGTGTATTTTTTTCATTTATTATTTATTCTTTTATATTGAGGATAATGGAATAAGCACTCATGTGCTTTTTTACATCCAGTCCCCATGTGTTTGCAGTTCTGTAAATCTTATCATATGTTCCCACCAGCACACAGTGGCCTACTCTTACAAAAAGCAGAACAGGATTTAACGTGTGTGCAAGATGTTCTACGTGCGTTTGTGCACAGGGCCTTGGTTTATAGTCTCATCTGAAGGACTTTTGGGGAGAGTGGAGTCAGCACTGATGTTAACTCCAGGGGAAAAAATCCCCTCAAACAGGACTTGAACCCAGGTCATCAAATTGCACGCGCAATGTTCTGACCATAAGGCTGTCCCATCCCTATGTGTGTGTGTGTGTATGTGTGTGTGTGTGTGTGTATGCGCATGTGTGTGTGCACACATCCATGCACACCCCCTTGTGCATGCTCATGCACACACATGCCTGTGTACAGCATATTATCTGTAAATGCGATAATTCAAGTGCACCCTTTCAATGTTTGACAGTGTGGACGGCCAAAAAAATGGATCCCAACTGAACTACGGGGAAGATTTCTATCTGACTACAGTTGGTGAAAACACAGGAAAGGTAAAGGCTTCTTTTACTATCATCAATAGTTTTGTTTTCCTCTTGAAGACGTCTTTTGATAACGTTATTGCCATTTCTCCTCTCATGCCAGGAGATACAAGCATGCACACAGAAGCATGCATGCCTGTACATGTGTATGCAGACATGCACACACACCGGCAGGCAGGTATACGTGTGCACACATGAATGCACACTGACACACTATACTCATCATGTCAGCACACCTATGTATCCATGCGTGCGCGCACGCACACACTTAAAAGAAATGTGCATAAACAAGACCCCATTTGCTATGCTTATTGAAATAAAACGTTTTGCAAAATATGATCATATTTCTATCTTTTTTTCTGAAACTGAGGGGGGGGGGGGGGGGAGGGGGGGGGGGGGGGGGGGGGGATGGCTGATTTTTTAATTTCAGTTTTGTTTATATCAAGCATCATGAGTTTTGTTTACATTAAATACTATTTTTTTTAAAAAGGGAGACAGGGGAAGAAAAGGGAAAAAAACCAAACCAGACAAGCTCCTCCAGTTAAACAAAATCGGCATTTTCAAAGAAACATGTGCAGCCTTTATCCTGTCCAGAAATAATGGTTTAGAACATATCTATGCCAAGATCCCACCAAGGGAAGAAAAAGACATATAATAATAATAATAATAATAATAATAATAATAATAATAATAATAATAATAATAATAATACATGGAATTTGTATAGCGCTTTATCTTGCAAAAACAAATCAAAGCGCTTGCATTCAACCTACACGACGCACAATCAGCAACTATTTACAGTTTTGACAAATTCGAATGTACACACACACACACACACACACACAAAACACACACACACACACACACAACATACATATAAAGAGTATCAAGCAAAAAGTGCAGATGTGTGTTTGTTGAGAAACAAACTGATTACACACAAAAGTGATCATATGACTTGTGTCCCCAACCCATCACATAAACCATACCCCGGCCTCCCTCCCAAACACACTCGTTCAATGAACCTAATCAGTGATGCTTTAACATAACTCTCCAAGAAGTCAAAGCAGAGAAGAAACAATAAAGAACAAAACCTAACTAACCTTGAAAACAACAACATCAAACCAAGTTACCCTCAGCCCCCCCCCCCCCCCCCCCCCCCCCCCCCGACCAAACAAAAACAAACACAAAACTTTTGGAAACAAAGAAGGATATCAGATTTGTAGATTTGTTCTACTGAAAAAACCAACCAAATAAACAAAATTTAAACAAAAAGAGAGTTGTGTAAAATAAATGGATTGTTGCACTTGAGCAAAAAGTGTTTGTGTTGTGTGTGTGTGTGTGTGTGTGTGTGTGTGTGTGTGTGCGTGCGTGCATGCATGCGTGCGTGCGTGTGTGTGCATGCATGCGCACGCCCGTGTGTCTGGGCATTTGTGTGTGCGTGCGTGTCTTTCTCTGTGTGTGTGTATGCACGTGCATGCATGCCTGTGTGTCTGGGCATCTGTATGTGCATGCTTGTCTTTCTGTCTGCCTGCCTGCATGCACACCTGTCTGCACAAAACGTGTGTTGACCTTCTTCCAGCTGTACCTGTGCTCCGACAAGGTGACCTTCAACAAGTGTGCCAAAAAGTCGCGGAACCAGGAAGTGTCGCTGGTGGCAGAGCCGTCCTACCTGACTCGCTGGAGGGTGCAGCACCGCAACCCTCTGGTGCGACTGGAGTACGAACACCAGCCTGTAGCGGTCAGTATAGTGTTGTTATTGCTGTTGCTGCTGTTGTTGTTGTTGTTGTTGTTGTTGTTGTTGTTATTATTATTAATGTTGTGTTGTTATTGTCATTTCTCCGTATGATGACCAAGACTGAGCGCATATTCTGTGTAACCCTCAAGGTACTGTCAGGCTAGATAGGACACACTTTTATTTTTATTTTATTTATTTATTTTAGTCTTTTATATTGAGGATAATGGAATAAGCACTCATGTGGTTTTTTTCATCTAGTCCCCATGTGTATGTAGTTTTGTAAATATTGTAAGGATTTAACATGTGCGCAAGATGTTCTGTGTGTGTTTGCACACAGGGCTTCGGTTTGCAGTCTCATCTAAAGGACTTTTGGGGAGAGTGGAGTCAGCACTGATGTTAACTCCAGGGGAAAAATCCCCTCGAACGGGAATCGAACTTGGGTCGTCAAATTGCGAGCGCAATGTTCTGACCACGATGCTATCCCGTCCCCCAGAAGATAACATTTCAGTCCTAGGCAAACAGTTTTCTCAAAGTCAAAATGACAAATGTCACCATAGAGGTGTGTCGAAACAAATGACTCACATTTTAAACATTTTATTGAACATTTTAAAATTCAAGACTCACAGCGGTTCCCAGGTGTGATGCAGGAGAGAGTGCACATCCTAGGTGACCCTCAGAGTGTCGAGCTTGGGATTCTGCAACAACAACAACAACAACAATAAAATCTTAGATTGTTAGGATGCATCAAACCTACCAGTGCACACTGTGAACATTTTGAGAAAAAAAATTCATGAGTCAATAAAATCCCATATTATCATGATGTGTGTGTATTGGTATATTATTGTTGGGGTTTTTTGTGTGTGTCTAATTCATTATCATTACAAGTATCTTTTGTTTACTTGTGTGTTTTGCTCTTCCTCTTTATACCTGTTATTCATTTACTGATATTTATACTTTTGGTCTATCTCTAGCTCAAAATGGGAATAAACTTCCATTAACCAGAGTAATGGGGATGGATAGCTAAATGGTCAGAGCGCTTGCTTTCCCCAAGTCAAGTTAAGCAGCATCGAGCGTGGTTACCAATTGGATGGGTGATCATTTGCGCGCCTTAGCTTCAGTACAGTCCCCCCTGTTCACCCAGCTGTAAATGGGTACCTGCCCTCTTAGGGTCAGGGAAGGTAAAGCAGCGAGGGAGAGGAGATGGGCACTGCCCTCAATATGCTGGCCCCTAGAGAAGCTGAGGTCTCTGATGCCTTGCTCCCCTATGACCACTAAGGTTATGGTACTCTTAACCAATGTAAACTGAATCTTGCAAAATATAATAGTTTTAACACAGTGAAATTAGCTGACAGAAATGATGAGGCAATGTTGCATGATATGATTGCAGGCAAACGCAGAGCTGGTGATTGTTCACTGCAAGACCAACAGCTGCCTTGCTGTGGAGGACAAATTCAACCTCAGGTGTGTGTGTGTGTGTGTGTGTGTGTGTGTGTGTGTGTGTGTGTGTGTGTGTGTGTGTATGCGTGTGTGTGTGCATGCGTGCGTGTGTGAGTGCGTGTGTGCATGTGCCTCTCTGTCTGTCTGTCTGTCTCTTACTCTGTGTGTGTGTGTGTGAGTGCATGCATGCACATGTGCACGTGCATGCATGTGTGCATGTGTGTGTCCATGAGTGTGTGTGTGTGTGTTAAATTCTTTTATATCGAGGATAATGGAATAAGCATTCATGTGCTTTTTTTCATCCAGTCCCCGTGTGTATGCAGTTTTGTAAATATTGTCATCTGTTCTCACCGGCACGATATGGCCTACTCTTACACACAGCAAAACAGGTTTTAACATATGCGCAAGATGTTCTGCGTGCTGTCGGACACTGGGCCTCGGTTTACAGTCTCATCCGAAAGACTTTTGGGTAGAGTGGAGTCAGCACTCATGTTAACTCCAGGGGAAAAATCCCCTCGAACAGGAATCGAACTCGGGTCATCAAATTGCGTGTGCAATGTTCTGACCACTAGGCTTTCCCATCTCCCTCTGTGTGTGTGTGTGTGTGTGTGTGTGTGTGTGTGTGTGTGTGTGTGTGTGTGTGTGTGTGTGTGTGTGTGTGTGTGTGTGTGTGTGTGTGTGAATCAATCAATCAATCAATCAATCAATCAATCAAATTTTTATTTCCAGATGGTACATTGAGTAAGCAACGATCTGCTTTTTTCCATCAAGCCATCTATCTAAAGAAAAGAAAAGAAAAAAATCAAAATAATAGCAAAAATCAAATCCAAAACAAAACAAAAAACCAACAAAAAACAAAGCAGAAAATCCCTAGCAAACAATAAAGCCAACAAAAGAAAGAAAAGGGGAAAAAGCAAACAAACAAATAAAACAACAAACATTTCACCAACATTAATTTGCTAACATGATTTCAACAACTTTAAAATAAAATATGCCTATAAATAATACAAGCAACTACAATAACAACAACCAAAAGAGAAAATTTATTAAAAAAAAAAAAAAAAAAAAAAAAAAAAATCTACTCAAAAGCCATACACACATATGCACATACACCCCACACACCCACACACTCACCCGTACACCTACACACACACACACACACACACACCCACGCACACGCACACACACACACACACGGTTTGCGCTCATCCACTCAGCTCGTATACTCGTAGGTACATGCACACATTTAAAGTCTTTTTAAAAATCATATAGTGTCAAAAAAACAAAAACAAAACAAAACAAAACAAAACAGCTTATATCAATTACAATGTAACCAAAAACCATTATTTAAGAGTTAAAAAAAAAGAAAAAAAGATAATAGTAAATAAATAAATAAAAAAAAGAAAAAAGATTAAATACATTAAAAAAACAAATAAATAAAATTTAAAAAATTCTATAAGCAACTTATGTCAGATTACAATATCTCTATACTTCAATTCATACTTTATATTTTTAAAAGAAGATAAGGAAAAAACAACAAACACAACAATACCTTATAATAATACCCATCATCACTGAGAGGAAATAACATATACGCTAACAAACATACAATCAACCAAAGAAAAACAAAAACAAACAAACAAACAAAAAACACATAAAAACACACCAAAAAACAAACAATCTAACCAAAACATCAAAAAACCAATCCATACGGATTATATATTAGAAGGAAGAAAAGAAAAAACAACTAAAGCAACAATACCATATGATAATACCCATCACCACTGAGTGGAAATAACATAACAAACATATGGGCATGCACACATTAAAAAAAAAAATTTTTTAAATCATATGGTGTCAAACAAACAGCTTATAATTATCATGTGTGTGTGTGTGTGTGTGTGTGTGTGTGTGTGTGCGCGTGGGCGCGTGTGAGGGGAGAGAGAGGGGGGAGAGAGAGAGAGAGAGAGAGAGAGAGAGAGAGTGTGTGTTTGTGTGTGTGTGTGTGTGTGTGTGTGTGTGTGTGTGTCTGTCTGTCTGTCTGTCTCTCTGTCTGTGTGTGTGGTGTGGTGCATGTGTGTGTGTGTGTGTGTGGTGTGTGTGTGTGGTGTGTGTGTGTGTGTGTGTGTTCACGTACACGCATGTGCATGCGAGCATGTGTTGTGCATGATAAACATCCCAACATAGGAATTCTTTTTCTTCCTTCTTTTCAATTATCAGTTTATCTGCCAGTAGGACATTGAACTTAATCCTGGACATTGAACTTAATCCTGTCCTGCTTTCCCTACACAGAACTCCTTTCGGCCTGGAGTACGAACTGTCGGTGAACACTTTCCTGGATTCGCACAAGGCCGAGATGGACAACAACCATTGGATGCTGGTGGTGGGAGTCCCTGGTAGCTCAGTGAATCCTGTCCCCGATCAGGGTCCAGGGGCAGCACCTCTTCACCCTACCAGCAGCTAAAACACTGGCTTGTCTCCCTTTAGCCTTGGAAGATTGAAGATTTTTTGCAATCATGAAGGGAAAGTGACATTGGATGTTATTTGTGAAGTGTAAATTTCTTTGAGTAAATTATGAATACAGAAAAACACAAATTGGTTTGAATATTTGTCAAGTCTATTGAGAATTTGATACAAAATGATGACAGTCAACAATCTTGTGTACACCCCCCCCTCCCCCCTCCAAGAAAAATATTGGAGCCAAGCATGATGTTTTAGTTCATGAAGAAGATGAAAGAATTGTCACTCAATCACCACATGACCAAATAAGGACAGATTCTGAAAAGAAAACATTTTAAGTAGTCACTGGAACGGTGGACACTGTGAATATTTTGTAAAAAATATCATGAGTCAATAAAATCCCATATTACCATGACGTGTGTGTATTGGTGTATTTTTGTTTGTTTTTTTAAATTGCCTTTTTTACATCTTACATTCATCAAACTAAGGTTGCCATCTAGATTTAGGCATGCTTGTATAGGAGCAACAGTTCTAGACGGAAAATGTACTTCAGTAAACTTGTTTTTACTGGTCACATTTTAAAGATACCAATGTAGACTTTATTCGTTCTTTAGAGTACACTCCTCTGCCTGGTGGAAAGATTCTGTAGAAACTGTTGCTGCTTTTTGATTCATACATCTTTAAAACTGGGTGGCACAGTAGTCAGAGCATATGTTTTCCCCAAGATAAGGTTAAGCAGGATAGAGAGTGCTTACCAAGTGGTAGGTGACAGTTTGTGCGCCTTAGCTTCAGTACAATCCCCAAGTTAACCCAGCTGTAAATGAGTACCTACCCTCTTTAGGGACAGGGAAGGTGAAGCAGTGAGAGAGAGCAAGGAGATGGGCACCACCCTCAATATGCTGCTCCCTGGAGAAGCTGAGGTCTCTAACCTGTCCCTCCCCAATGACTGCTTAGGTTATGGGAGCACCTTTACCTTTTTAACCGTAACAAATTAGCCTGAGGAAACCTGATTTACCAAAACAGGACACTGAATTTGCCCCCCCCCCCCCCCCCCTCTATTTCACTTACTGAATACATTTTAAATCTTATTTAAAAGGATACTGTTAAGTAATATGCTTTTCCCAGTTTTTGAAAAACTAGTTTTCACCCTGAGGACGGCTCCTCCAGTTTCTATCTGCCCCTGGTGAATGGTCTGAAAAAGTCAGTGCAGTGCCACAGCCACACCTCAAGGACTTAGGGAGACATCAAGTGCTCTTCACCCCATAATTACGTCATGACAAAGTTCATAGATATTAGAAATATGTTTTCCAGCAGTACAGCGGTCATTCTTATCTCCATCATCTCCTTTCAATTCCATTGTGTGAGGGAATGTTTAATGTTTGCATGTATGCATGCATGTGCACACACACACATGCACACACAGAGTAATGGGATTTTTTCCTTAATGAATGCATATTTATACATACATACATATATATATACATACATATATCACACACACATACCACACACACACACACACACACACACACAACACACACCACACACACACACACACACACACACAGAGAATTTGATGACCCGGGTTCAATTCCTGTTCAAGAGGATTTTTCCCCTGGAGTTAGCGCCAGTGCTGACTCCACTCTCCCCGAAAGTCCAAAAGTCCTTAGGACGAGACTATAAACAGAGGCCCCATGTGCAAACACACACAGAACATCTTGTGCACATGTTAAAATCCTGTTCCGCTTTTCATAAGAGTAGGCCATTGTGTGCAGGTGGGAACAGACGACAAGAGTTACAAAAATGCATACACACCGGGATTGGGATGTAAAAAAGGACATGAATGCTTATTCCATTATCCTTGATATAAAAGAACAAATGAAAAATAAAATAAAATAAAATATTTTTAAAAAACACACACACAGAGGGTGGGTGGGTGTGTCCCTCTGCCTGTATATAAAAACCACACACACACACACACACACATATATATATATATATATATATGTGTGTGTGTGTGTGTGTGTGTGTGTGTATACATCACCATAAAGTGAGCTGTGGAAAGTCACACCTCTCATATTTTTATGAAAAGATTTAGGCAAGCCTTCATTTGAATTTAATTTCATTTTACTCCTGACATTATCTGTGATCCTGTGTGAATTTTGTTCTTAATGAATTTAGTGATGATGCAGTTTGTTACAACTTTTTCCTCAGTGTTTCTTTTAGTGTATATAATCATATGGGTATCCATATTGAAAGTACTCTGTGC
>JASPKP010002297.1:20000-23740 GCA_030674155.1 Stramonita haemastoma
AGAGAAGAAGGAACAGGAAGACAAGGAAGAGGAAATGAAGGAAGACAAGGAAGAGGAAGAGAGAAGAAGGACAGGAAGACAAGAAGAGAAGGAGAAAGAAGAGAAGGAAGACAAGAAGAAGAGAGAGAAGAGGAACAGGAAGAGCAAGAGGAAGAAGGAAGCGAAGAGAAGGAGAGCGGAAGACAAGGAAGAGGAGAGAGAAGGAAGGAAGACGGAAGCAGAGAGAGACAAGGAAGAAAGAGGAGAGAGGAAGGAAGGAGACAGGAAGCAGAGAGAAGGGAAAGGAAGACAGGAGAGAAAGAGAAACAGGAAAAAGGAGAGGAAGAAGGAAAGGAACAGGAAGAAAGGAAGAGGAGAGAAAGGAACAGAAGAAAGAAGAGGAAGAAGAGGAGAGGAACAGGAAGACAAGAAGAGGAAGAGAGAGAAGGAAGAACAGGAAGAGGAAGAAGAGGAGAGGGAACAGGAAGTCAAGAAGAGGAAGAAGAGAGAGGAACAGTGAAGAAGAGGAAAAAGGAAGAAAGAGACAAGAGAGAAGAAGACAGGAAAGAAAAAAGAAAAACGAGGGAAGAAGAGGAGAAGGAACAGGAAGACAAGGAAGAGGATAAGGAACAGGAAGACAAGGAAGGGGAAGAAGAAGAAAGGTAGCAGGAAGATAAGGAAAAAAGGAAGAGAGAAGGAGAAGGAACAGGAAGACAAGGAAGAGGAAGAAGAGGAGAAAAGAAGAGATGAAGAAGATACTAGAAAAGACTTCCTTCTACGGAGAATGCCATTCATTGGTCATTCTTTCAGTATACAAAGTAGTCTCCCCTTTTCCGGAGATACTGCGCCTGATATGTTTTAATTAATTTGAATCACTCTTTCTGCTATCCTCTCCCACCCCCACCCTCACCCCCCTCCCATTCCATCCTGCCAGCCTGTCTTTGTCTCTTAACCACCGATTCTGTTGATATTTTTGGCATAGCCTATTGCGATCTTCGTTTGCCGATACACTGAAGATCACAAAATGGACGCAAAAGTGCAAAAACGTATTCAGGAGATAATCATACATAACCAAGCAAACCCAACTATATTTATTTATTTTTGTTTCTATCCACTTATCTCTGTTTCTATTTATCTATTTACTTCTTCATTTATTCATCTGTTCGTTCACTCCTTTAATTGTTTGTCTAATTTGTTCAGCCATTCACTTCTTTATCTATTTATTCACTCATTAAAAAAAATATACAAACAACAGACAGTGTGTACATATGCATCGCCTATGTGGCAGTGGGGGTGATAATGTATGCATTTACACATCAGTAAAACGGTTGTTTACACCAGAGTCTCCTCCATCATCCCTCCCCTCCCTCGCCCCATCCCATCCTCTTGTATTTTTTCTTTTTCTTTTTTGTTTTCTGTTTTTTTCCGAGCCACCAAACTGGTGGAGCCAGCAAAACGAAAATTGACGAAATGCGACTCTTTCTCTTGCGTCCATCTGTCAGTTCCATCCCCATCCCCAACCCTAGATAAAAAAAAAAAACGAAAAAAACTAAATAGCATACGAGAAAGAAAGGAAAAAAAAGACAGAGAGAAAGATGACAGAAGGAAAGAAAGACAGAGAGAACTGAAAGAAAGAAAGAAAAGAACAGAAAAGAAAAGAAAACGAAGACAGAAAGAAATAAAGCATCTATTGAAAAGAGCAACACCATTCACGGACTGTTAGCTGCACACACGCGCGAGCGCGCGCGCACGTACCACACACACACACACACACACACACACACACACACACACACACACACACACACAACACCACAACGCATTCTCTCTCTCTCTCTCTCTCTCTCTCTCTCTCTCCTCTCTCTCTCTCTCTCTCTCTCTCTCTCTCTCTCTCTTTCTTTCTTCTGATACAACATAATAGTTATTTTTGAAGAGATAAAACAATCCCATTCATGTACAGCCCACGTACCGAAGAATCAGAAGAAGAAGAGAAGAAAAGGGAAGAGAAGAAAGAAGAAGAAGAAGAAGAAGAAGAAAAGAAGAAGAAAAGAAGAAGAAAGAAGAAGAAGAAGAAGAAGAAAGAAGAAAAAGTAGGAGAAAGAAGAAGTAAATAGGAGAAAGAAAAACAGCAAGAACAAAAGAATAAGAAGAACGGAAGAACAAAAAAAAAAGGAGAAGGAGGAGAAAAAGAAAAAAGAAAGAAAAAAAGAAGAAGAAAAGGGAAGAAGAATTTTGAAGAGGAAAATTGCGAAGAATTTGAAAAGGGAAGAATTGCGAAGAAAAGAATTGCGAAGAAGAAGAAGAAGAAGAAGAAGAAGAAAAGAAGAAAAGAAGAAGAAGAAGAAGAAGAAAAGAAAAGAAGAAGAATTTGAAGAAGAATTTGAAGAAGAAGAAGAAGAATTTGAAAAGTGAAGAAGAAAAAAGAAGAAGAAAAGAAAAAGAAAAAAAGGAAGAAAAGAAGAAGAAGAAAAGAAGAAGAAGAAGAAAAAAAGAAAAGAAAAAGAAGAATGCAGAGAAGAAGAAGGAGTCTGCTTTGGAATATAATGCCAATTGGACATGCCTTTCCTAAATTCGCTTAACCGTCGTCCCACTTCCGCCCCTTTTATTTGCTTTGTGGGAAATTGTATTTGGTTTTTTAAAAAAAAAAAAAGTAACGATTAACTCCTGGCAAACTCTTTATTATATTTTTGGGGTGGGAGGAGGGAGAGGGATAAACGGAGGGGGGGAGAAAAGGGGAATTTTTTATGTCATGGTGGAGGGAAAAGAGAAAAACGAGTGAGGAGGAGAGAGAAAGGGTGGGGGGGGATTTTCATATTTTAAATAATATTTACTTTTTTTATGTATAAAAAATGACACCCCCCCCCCCCCCCTCCTACCAAAACCACAAACCCAGAGCGAAAAAATATCAATGTAACGGACCATGTATCCATTACTATATGCCAACTAAATTTAAAATTTTTCTTCAGATAAAATCAGGGAGAAAGCTTATAACAGAACCATAAACAAAAACCACCACTTTCCCGGGGAGGGGAGGGGGAGGGGGAAGGGTGGAGAGGGAGAGGGAGGGAGGGAGGGAGGGAGGGGGAGGGAGGGAGGGAGGGGGAGGGGGGGGGGAGGGGGAGAAGAGAGAGAGGGAGAGAGAGGAGGAGAGAGGAGGAAAGGAGAGGAGGGGGAGAGGAAGGAGAGAGAGAGAGGAGAGAAGAGAACACTTTAAAGATTTTATTTTATTCAATCCTTTGGGGGACAAACAAACAAAAGGGGGGAAAAAAGGAAAATGAAAGGGAACTTTGCGCAGTCTTTGGAATACTTGCTAAAATTTTCACTTTGCAAGTACCTAAAGTCCGGCCTTTTCACAATACAATTTAAAAAGAGAAAAAAAAAAATGAAGAAAATTTAAAAACAACTTCCGGCTTTGGAATACGTTCCATAAAAATACCCTTGGGAGTACCTTTAAACTGGCTCCGTAAATGTATATTCCAAAAAACCCGGTAAAGGCGACTTAAAACCAACAATACAGATTTTAGCTCAATTACAGAGCAAAACATCACAATCATAACAGGACCAAACTCGAACTAAAATACCTAGAGAGAGAGAGAGAGAGAGGAGAGAGAGAGAGGGGAAAAGGGGAAGAGAGGAGAGGGAAGAAAAGAGAAGAAGGAGAGAGAGGAGAGAGAGAGAGAGAAGAGGTTCTCTAAAATGAGCCCTCTAAAATTGGGGAACCCTTGAAAAGCTCGAAATTATAAAAGGCCAAAGAAAGAACT
>JASPKP010002298.1:2500-7500 GCA_030674155.1 Stramonita haemastoma
CAGAGCTGACTGTTCCATATGAGAACAGGATGGAGGCATCTCACGCCTACAAGACTGAAAAGTATGCAGATCTGGCTAACAGCCTGAAGAATGAAGGCTATCAGGTCAAAGTCCTTGCTGTAGAAATCGGAGCCAGGGGGGTTGTTGGAGAATCGGCTTACAACCTTATGAAACAGCTCTCGATTGCAGGGAAGGAAAAAAACCAACAGAGCCCTGAATGAAAGTCATGACAGAAGCAGCTGAGAGATGTTCAAGTTGGATCTGGTCAAGGAGGAACAAAAGTGAACTACATAAGGCTTAGATGACCCCATAAGATTGAGAGGCCCCTCAGCTCAGTTGGCAGAGTGCTCGCCCAATTAACTGAAGGTTAGGCAGTGCCAAGCTCATCCAGGACTTGGACGGTTGACCATAGGTGGCTACCACCCCCCCCCCCCCCCCCCCCCCCCCAAAAAAAAAAAAAGTGCATATCCAGAGATCATGGGTTCGAATCCGAGTCAGAACTCATCACATACATAAAGGGGCAGCAGAGAGACATCCAGAGCCATGAACTGGATGTGGGCCGGCCTCCCTAGAGTGTAAGGAAGATTAAAGGCCCGAAACACTTGTTTGAAGGGGGCTTCTCCTCTGATGACTCTCTGCTGCCATGCTCTATGCAAACTTCTTACCACTGTTCTGAGTAATGTGTATCTGTAGAGGTGGCATTTTTCAAAACATGCTTCTTCCATATGCTTCAAGTCCAAACACAGGATGAAGTGAGCATGACTGAGGTGTGGACAGCTCACAGACATCTCCTGTTACTGATGAGCACCACGCCGTCGTCTGTTCCTCCCACAACACATGATCTTGATGAACTCCTCCCTGAACCTCCTACCGGTCAGACAGTACAGGTAGAAATTGATGGCCGTGTTCACGTTACTGAGAACATTACACAAAGTACCAATGAAAAGACGAAAAGCTGCTTCATAGCCCGATACACTACGTTCATAAAACATTTGAAAATAAAAGAACATGTAATTCAACGACCCTGGCAGAGTCAACACCAGAAAAGCCACGGACACCACAACGACAGTCACTGTCACAGACCTGGCCGCTTTTTCACGAGCTTGAACTTGTTCAGCATCTCCTTGGCTGAGGACTTTGCCGGCTGCTTTGACTGACTGATAGAGTTTCCAGAGAAGAATAGTGTTTGACACAGCCATGATGATGAAGGGCAACAGACTGTAAAATGCAAAGTCAATGTAAATGAATATATTTGACAAATAATACATATAGATGCTGTTAGCAGTTTTTTGATCACACCAGCAATAGCTACCCCTGGAGTTACAAACTAACTGCCATCCATAAAGATTATGCGAATACAGAGTGGCAAAGAACAAAATGACTCCTAGTATTACCAAACGACTTCGTCGTTGTGTGCACAGTAGGTTGACACGATGTGGCCACACAACAGACAGTGCTCTGTGTACAGTCATACAGACCAGAAACCAAGCACTGATAACCATGCCACCCATGTACAGCCACTCGTGAACTCTACAGGTCACAGTATGTAAGGCATACAGTCTGAAACCAGACAGGTGTTTAATCCATTCCACCAGTGGCATCACCAGAATGTACATCAAGTCAGAAGCAGCCAGAGCAATGAAGTAGAGGTTGATGGTGGCGTCACCTGACTTCATCCGTCGCATGATGACGATGGTCATGATGTTTCCAAAGATTCCAAACACAATGGTGAAAGAATGCACAAAGCGCAACATTTCTGGTATCATGATGACAATGGCATAGTCTCTAAAATGCTTTTCAGTAGTGCGTACAGGTCTGCCCACTGTGGTAGTATCATTCCATGAGTCGGTCCACAATGGGGTTGTCACTGCAGCACTGGAATTGTCCATGGTATAACCTGGCGGAAAATAGAATATAAAATCTGACAGAGTTTAAGAAAAAGAAATAGAAAATAAAGAAATAGAAAATAAACCCACTGCTGAAATCATCCCAGATGCACCATGGCACACACACACACACACACACACACACACACACACACACACACACACACACACACACACACACACACACACACACACACAATCACACAATCACACCAATAACCACGACCACGTGTGCCCCCCCCCCCCCCCCCCCCCACACACACACACACACTATTTCTTACCACAAAGATACTACATGTAAACAGTACATCAAACCAACATTATTGGGCATGTGTGCCACTGAGTGGTGTGTAGAGGTAGCCAAAATTTAAAAAAGCCTTTTTGAAAGCCATATTAAAACAAATTGAAAAAAATGACATTATGGATATCTCTTAAACCAAAGAAGGGAAAACGCATTGTAACCATGTTGAAAAGATCCAACACATTCCAAACAACAGAGGGACTAAGTATAATGCTGACATCCACCGGGTCGTCCACAGGTGATAATCCCAAAGCAAAATGACCTGTCCAGAAAAACCAGTGGCCTGGGGGTCGAGTTCAGCCCAAAGCCAGACCCTCCCTCCCCTATCCTGAGCAGCGTTTGGGGGGCGATGCCTGTTTCTCAGACTGCACCGCCAACCCAGGCCCTCTGTGCAAACAGCACTGTGTACACACACAGGAAGCCATCAGGGCAAAAGAATCGTCTGCTAAATGCAGCAAGGGCATCCTCCATCAAAGTAACAAATTGCATACGAGGTATTAGTGAGCTTGAATTTTTTATGTCTTATTTTTCTTCTATACCACTTAATGTCACAGCAGATTTCTCTGCCTGAGGGCTTCTCTCCCCCTAGAGAGCACCACCACAAGTTTAGCCCACCCATTATTTTTTTTTCTTTTTCCTGTCTGCAGCTGTATTTGTTTCCCTATCAGAGTGTTTTTTTTTCTACATAATATTGCCAGGGACAAGCCTCTTGTTGGGTGGGTTCTTTTATGTGCACTAAACAATTTTGTGTAAACTAGGCGACCCAGTTTATTGTCTCATAAAATTCCCTACAAAATGTTATCATCTTGTTTACCTCAACAATCACAAAAGGCAACGTAGAAATGGGCATCCCAAACCCTAAGGGCTGAGGTTCAATCCCAGATGAAAGCAGGGGAAAAGACAGCAGCAGAAGGAAATGTGTGAGGTGTGATCTAGATGTAGTCTGGCCTCCTTAGGGGGCAAGAAGATTCGCTTCCTGCAGATGGCCCTTCTTCTGTGAAAACCTTTAGCCTTCAGTTCTCTGTACAATTTCCTAATATGCAATTATGTTTTGGCTGGAAGAGTAATATTGCTGCTTCTGTGTGACTTAGGTACATTTGATTTAGTTTCTCATATTTACTCTGGCTTTTATCATTAAATGGATTTAAGGCTATCTTTAACTTTCGTTTTATTGATGAAAAAATAGTGGAGGAAAAACAAGTGCAGGTAACCACTTACAACTTCTCAATCATTTTGAAAATGACTTATCAAAGATTTGGTAAGTGAAATGAAAAGAAACCCTAGGAAATAATGTCTTTCAAGGGCAGAATTTTAGGCATTTTTGAGTAAGAACCATGCCTTTGGCCTGACATGCTGAGTTTCAGCTCCTGATGAGCCCTCATCAGAGGTCCAGTGGTGATTGAGGCTTCTACCTACTGTGGAACACTACAGCAAAACACTTCAGAATTTAAAAATGTCAATTGCATTCACAAGAATATTTTATTATAGTCCTTGTGGCATTTTGAAGCTGTCCTCAACAGACGATGATAAAAAGAGAAAGAAAATATTCTTAGAATATGATTATGTTGCAAAAAATGAAAGGAGAAAATAGACACCTAATGAATCTTTGTGCCTTAAGTTTGGGGATCCTGTTAAAAGGATGCAAGGGAGGTCAAAAGTTTGTATCCAGCCAAGTGGTCAGTCTAGCTAATATAACCCAAACATTGCCAACACTTACAGTGTAAGCACAGGCAAGAGATGTTGGGGAAAAACATAAATGGCCTACACTTGGATCTAATAGACATGCCATTCCCACTTGACTACAAAGTAATATTGAAGAAAAAGTAGTGGAGAAAAAACAAGTGCAGTTAACCACTTACAACTTCTCAATCATTTTGAAAATAACTTATCAGAGATTCAATAAATAAAAAATGAAATCAAAATAAATTCTAGGGAATAACGGTCTTTCAATGGCAGCTTTAAGCATTTTTGGGTAAGAACTAAGCCTTTGGCCTGACCTGACTCAAGCTCCTGGATGAGCCCTCATCAGAGGTCCCAGCAGTTATTGAAACTCCACCTGCCGTGGTACCTTACAGCAAGAACACTCTCAGAATTTAAAAGTGTCTATTGTCAAAAAACTTTTTTTTATCTTATTATTTGTTTGCTGCCTCACCATTGTAACATCCAATCCTGTTTTTCTTTTCTACAGCACCCATATAAACATCTCCATTCCAGCCATACTTATTGCTGCTTGGTCACTTGGTGGTGTTTAGTGTTCTCAGCATATATATGGACACCATCCCCTACTGATGATAATAGTAGCTTAGCCATGAAGTCAGACTGAGGGGAGACACCACCTGGGGCAGTGACCCCCACAACACCCATTCAATGACCTTCTCCTGTAAACCTCCAACCCTTAAGGCTTTGACACCAACAAGAGACACATCCATTCAATGACCTTCTCCTGTAAACCTCCAACCCCTAAGGCTTTGGACACCAACAAGAGACACATCCATTCAATGACCTTCTCCTGTAAACCTCCAACCCCTAAGGCTTTGACACTCAACAAAGAACACATTCATTCAATGACCTTTCCCATGAAACCATCAACCCCAAAGGCTTGAAACCAACAAGAGACACATTCCATTCAATGACCTTCTCCTGTAAACCCCAACCTTAGCTTTGACACCAATCAGAACAGCACAGAGGTGTATGGAGAAGCAGAAACTGAGGTCACCATGAGACCAGATCAATTGAAAAAGCTGAATGAGATAATTTCTTTTTATTATACATATTCAGTGATAATGATGGTCAGGTGTCACAGGTTCAAACTG
>JASPKP010002298.1:12500-15000 GCA_030674155.1 Stramonita haemastoma
CATAATCTTCATCTGGTTTCTGTTTAGCGTGCACTTTGAAGAATGTGTTCGCCTGTCTGGTTTTCTTTACCACGGACACACGGTGGAGAAAGAACGAGTTTCAGTTTTGTGTGGACATATGGTGATTTAGTCTGTTGTTCCCAGTGTGCAGTCTTAGAATTATGAATGGTTTTTATTTTCCTAGATAGTGTTTGTGTTGATGGTGTTGTTGGTTTTGTAGTTGTAGTTGTAGTTGTCGCTGATCATGTTCTTATTACGATTTGCTGCTGTAGAAAGACAGTCCTCCAAGAGCTTGTGCTGACCACAGCAGACAGGGACAATGGACATGAACTGGCATCAACACAGTACACCTCAGCTGACTGACCACAGCAGACAGGGACAATGGACATGAACTGGCATCAACACAGTACACCTCAGCTGACTGAACACAGCAGACAGGGACAATGGACATGAACTGGCATCAACACAGTACACCTCAGCTGACTGAACACAGCAGACAGGGACAATGGACATGAACTGGCATCAACACAGTACACCTCAGCTGACTGAACACAGCAGACAGGGACAATGGACATGAACTGGCATCAACACAGTACACCTCAGCTGACTGAGGATAGGGCATGAGCATGTCAGTTTTTCGTCTACTGCTTTTTGTGTTTTAATAGATTGGGCCTTGAATAAAATGCCTTTATTTCTTTTATTTATATGCTTTTTTTGATGCTTTGTCTTTTGTGACGTTCCCGTCCTGCTGTTCCCACGCTGCTCATTTCAATCTTCCCGCCACAGCCATATCCAGATTTGTTGTGTTTCATCCCCAGGGTCGGAAATCAACAGGGAGCCCATTTTATATCAGGCGACCATAGGGCCACCAGCCAGAGGGGCCCTGCACTATTTCTGGGTCACTTTGGTGGGGTTCAGTGGTGCCTGTTCTGAGCTAACATACGCAGGACACCACTTACTAACCCCCTACTAACGACAGTATTACATCTGTCGCAAAGCCAGACTGAATGAGTTACCCACCCGAGGTGGGAACCTCCAGCCCCAAAGGCTTTGACACAAACTCACCACAGGCAGAGGAAACCGAATATGAGGTCACCATGAGACCAGAGCTACGAGGGCACCATCGAATAGGAGGTAACTTTTAATATTGCATACTAATAAATGATAATGAGGATGATGTAATGCTGTTGCTGTGAAAGTGCATCGGCTTTGAGACAACTTGACAGGGTTGTACTCTGCATTTCTGTCATAATGCATCCCAGCATCAAAGTGGCCCGAGAGATACAGACACCTGCAGTGTTGGTCAGATAATTTGAGCAACACTCTCAAACTCGTATCCATAGGGTTGATGAAGCTCAACTGTGCCGTCCCAGTCTCCCCACTGAGCCCACAGCACACTCACTCTGGGTAGGAGCCAGCCGGAGTCCAAAAATCCCTTTGATTCTTATGGGACTCAAACCCCTGACTTTCCAGTTGGAAATCCAGGGTGGTAACCACTATACCATGGCGGCTGGTTTTGTTTATATGCTTTGTTTGCTTATCTTTGTAACAATGTCGTGTCACCTCCCTCTTTTCATTAAAAAAAGCTTACTATGAAGTACTGTTTTAAGATTAACAGCCTCCATTTTTTCTGTGTACAAAGAGAAGTTTCCTCTTCAATAACCCTTCATTTTACTTTTATCCACTTTTTAATTTTCTTTTTATTGTACTCAGTACTAAAGTTGAACAGCTGCTCCATTTGTTCTGTGTACAAAGAGAAGTTTCCCCCTCAATAACCCTTTATTTTACTTTTATCCATTTGTTAATTTTCTTTTTAATGTAGTGCAATGTTATCATGAACCTGATCGTTCCTCGTGCACATTGTACTGTGTGAAGTGACTTACACTGAGTTATCAGTGAGCAGACTGTTCAGCACTGAACTATTTCCTGAATGTGTCAGTGCCAACAGTCTCTCTCAACTGGCAGACTCTGGAAACTCCTAGAGAATCTGACTTTCCTTGTCTGTTGCACCATTTCATTTGGTTCCATGGATTTGTGAGTAGACTGTTCCCTGGTGCACAGAGCACTGTAAGTGAGCAGTGAATAGACTGTTCAGCACTGAGAGAGAGAGAGAAGAGAGAGAGAGAGAGAGAGAGAGAGAGAGAGAGAGAGAGAGAGAGAGAGAGAGAGAGAGAGAGAGAGAGAGAGAGAGAGAGACAGAGACAGAGACAGAGACAGAGACAGAGAGAGAGAGAGAGAGACAGACAGACAGACAGACAGACAGACAGACAGACAGACAGACAGACAAACAGAGACAGAGGGGAAGAGAGACAGAGAGACAGACAGACCAATTGACAGACAGACAAACAGAAACAGAGACAGAGAGAGGAGCAGATAGGGAGACATAATTATGCACAGAAACAGACAAATGGAAGACAGACTTGTAGAGAGGTACGATAGAGTCAACCTAAGGGAGGCAATTGTTATTTTACTCTGAGAAAGGAATGGCCATTGTGCTGAG
>JASPKP010002299.1:20000-23731 GCA_030674155.1 Stramonita haemastoma
ATCCTGACTGGAACAGCTACATCCTGACTGGAACAGCCCCATCCTGAAAGGGCTGGAACAGCCCCATCCCCGACTGACCCGGAACAGCCCCCTCCTGACTGGAACACCCCACCCGACTGGGGGCAGCCCCCCCCCCCCCCCATCCCGACTGGAAAACCCCCATCCTCACTGGAAAAAAGCCACATCCCCGAAATGGAAAAGCCACCCCTGGGCTGACTGGGAAAAGCCCCCAAACCTGGGCTGGAAAAAGGCCCCATCCTGGGGGGGGGGGGGGGGGGGGGGGGGGGCTTTGGGACAGCCACATCCTGCTGGAAATGGGGAAAAGCCACATCCTGGCCCGGAACAGCCACCCTCCTGGGGCTGACCCGGGAAAAGGGCCCCAAACCTGATGGGTGGAACAGCCCCCCATCCTGGGCTGGAACGCCCCCATCCCGACTGGAAAAGCCACAAAACCTGACTGGAACACCACATCCGGCTTTACTGGAAACAGCCCCCCTGACTGGAACGCCACATCCGACTGACTGGAACAGCCCCCTCCTGACTTTGGAAAAAGTCACATCCCCGACTGAAACCCCCCCCAAAAAAACCAACCCCACACAAACCCCCCGGGCAGCCCCCCAGAAACCCCACCAAAAACACCCCATTACTGGGAAACCCCTCCACGAAACCAATCCTAAAAAAGCCCATTCCCGAATGGCCCCCCTATAAAAGTTTTCATCCGAGAAAGGATCTTAGGAAAAAAAGAAAGGGAAAAGAGACTATGGAAAAAAAGGGGGGAAAGAATTGACGGGAAAGAGAAGAGGGAAAGCAAAACCACCCAAAACCCCCCCACAACACCCCACCCAGAGGGCACCCCCCAAAAAAAAAATTACTGGGAAAAGGGAATTAAAGGAAAAGAAACCCGAGAGAACAAACCAGGAAAGAAAAAAAAAAAAAAACCCCCAATCCTGCGAAATAACACCACACCCCTGGAAAAAAATTATATGGAAAGGCCAAAAAACTGGGAAAAAACTTTTAAAAACCCCCCCTTTTTTGGCCCAAATTACAAAACACCCCAAAAAAAAACCCCCCTCAAAGGGAAAGAAAAGAGAGGAAAAAAAAAAAAAATACACCCCGCTTAACCCGGGGTTTTTAGTTTTTTTTCCCCAATTCCCGAATAAACCCTTAAAAACCCCCGGGCCCCCCCCCCCCCCTTTTTTCCCTTCTTTCCCCTTTCCTCTTAAAAAAAAAAATAAAATAAAAAAAAAAAACGACCGACGACCCCCCAAACCCGAAAAGGGAACGATGGCAGCCCAACGAGGAACAAAACCCCCCTTTACGAGGGGGGGAATTTAGGGAAAAAAAGGGTTTTGGGGGAAAAAAGAAGGAAAAGAATTTGATGGGGGCCCTCCTGCTGGAAAAAAGATGGCCCCCTTTTTTTCCTCCTATGGAAAAGCCAAATTTCTAACCAATCCCGCGGAACACCCCCCACCCAAAGGAAAAAAAAAAAAACCCCAATTTTGAAAAAACCACATTGACCAAAACATCCCCAACCACCACCCCCAACCGCTGACTGGAAAGCCAAACCCATACCCCCCCCCCACCACTTAAAAAACCCCCCCTCCCCCCCCTGAAAAAGAATCCCAAATTTTAACAGACAGGGAGAAAAGCCACTTTCTAAAACACCCAACACTGGCTTTGATAAAATTTTTTCCTTTATTTTTTTTTTTATAACGAGGATAATAAGATAAGCACTCGTCCCTTTTTTTTTTTCCCATTCAGCCCCCCGTGTGTATCGGGTTTTGGGTAAAAATCTCGTCATCTTTTTCCTGCCCTGTAACGGGCACATCCTGACAGTAACAGGTACGGGCACATCCTGTTTTGTAACAGGCCCATCCTGATTTGAAAACAGGCAAAATCCTGATTGAAACCGGGCACATCCTGTTTGTAACAGGCACACCCTGATTGAAAACAGGCACATCCATTGTAACGGGCCCACATCCCTAACGGGGCACATCCTGATTGAACAGGCACATCCTAACGGGGAAAAATCCTGACGGGTAACAGGCACACCCTGACGGGCCCACTTTCCTGTTTGTAACGGGCCCCATCCTAACAGGCACATCCTGATTGTAACGGGGCACCCCCAACCGGGCACATCCTGACGGAAAAAAGGGCACACCCTGACAGGCAAAACCCTGACTGTAAACCACTCCCACCCGGACAGGCACATCCAACAGGCACACCCCCGGGACTGTAGCAGGCACACCCGGCCGGGCCACATCCTGACGAAACCCGGCCCCACCCTGACTGTAAAGGCAAAAATCCTAAACGGCAACCCTGACTGAAAACAGGCACATCCTGACAGGCACTTCCCCTGACTGTAACAGGCACACCCCGGACAGGCACACCCTGACTGAAACAGGAACATCCGACCGTAATAGGCACACCCTACAGGCACATCCTGACTGTAAAGGCACACCCCTGACAGGCACACCCGGGACTTTTTAACAGGCACATCCTGATTGAAACCCAGGCACACCCAAACCCAGGCACACCCGCCCTCATGCAGCCCATTGTTCCAAGCTGTTACCCCCCCAGTCTGTCATTTAAGGAAAGCCCTGCCTGGGGCCCATAAAACCCAAATCAAGGGCCCCTTTGGGGTTTTTAAGGCTAAAAATCACCAGGGGTGTTCCATAATGATGTTTGGGTTTTTTTTTTCCCGCTTCAGTTATTGTATTGTTTTTGTAGTTGTTGTTGTAGTTGTAGTTGTGTTGTGGTGTGTTGGGTGTGGTGGGGTGTGGTGGGTGGGTTGTGTGGGGGTGGTGTGGTGTAGTGTGGGTGGTGTTCGGGGGTGGGTTTGGGGTGTGTGTGGGGGGGGGGGGGGGGGGGGTTGTTTTTGTGGTGTGGTGTTTTGTGTTTTTTTTTTTGAAATTTTGGGTTTTTGTGTGGTTTTAGGTATTGTACTTTACTGTGGGGTTTGTTTTTTTTGTATTGTATTTTATTGTATTGTAATGTTTTGTATTGTGTGTATTGTTTTCTTGTCGTTTCCCCTTGGGCTATTGCATTTTGCTGATTGTTTTTGCTTTTGTATTGCACTGTTTTTTTTGTGTTGTGTTATTTTACTGTATTTATCGTATCGTTTTTTCCCCGAGTTGTTTGCATTGTATTGACAGTATGTTTTGGGATTATGTTGTATTGTAATTTTTACTGTATTGTATTGCATTTAAAAACAGCCAAAAATTTTTTGTCCCGTAAAATTGAGGATGCCTCTATGTGGATATCGCGTTTGGGCCCCCACCCGGAGCAGGGGCCCCCCCCCCCAATTTTCAAAAATAGTGCCTTGCCTTCGTTTAGGAAATTTGTTTTCCTATGATACAAAGGGTTTTTTCCCCAAAAAGAATTTTTCCATGGGGCATCTATTTTTTTTTTCATTACCTTTCCCGACCAAACCCACCCATGCCCCTTCCCCCTCAGTTCTGCTTTTTCCCCCATTTCCCCGTTCTTTTCATACCCAACCATGCCAGGGGTTTTCCCCTTTTAAATATTCTCAGGGGAAACGGACAGCTTTAGTAAAAACAAGGGCCCCGGTTTTTTCCCAAACCAAATTTAAACTGCATCAAACGTGGTTTTCAAGTGGTTTGGGTGGGCCTTTTGCACGCCTTGGGTTTCCCGAAAAGCCCCCCCTTCACCCCGATGTAAATGAGTACCTGGCCCCCCTTCCCAGGTTTTGGGAAGGTTTAAAAAACCCA
>JASPKP010002300.1:2500-23728 GCA_030674155.1 Stramonita haemastoma
ACAGTACATCCCCACTCTCTCGGCCAAGAGGGCTTCCAGACAGTCAGCATTGGAGATGTTTTCCACAGGCCAACTAGCCCCCAGGGCTGCAGCACATAAGGACTGTGCAAGTCAAGCCTCCTAGTCAGTGAGTCATAGTCGATCACTAAAAAAGACTAAGCTGTGAAGTGGAATTCCACAAATGGGAAAGAAAGCCACTGATCATACAGCCTCTCACTTTTCTGTTGCCCCCAGCAGTGACGCTCCACCACGAAATGAGTCACTTAGCACATAATCCACTTTTCCGCTAGGAGCCATTAAAGGCAGGTGGGGGGGGGAAGGTTGTCGATTTTGAGATTTTGATGGATTATAAAACTATAGCACTTATTCTACCTTGTAGTGAAATATCAAGGCATAATTTTGTTTCCTTTTGTCTTTAAACGTGCTTTGAAAATAGCCAAGCCGTCATTCTGACCACCTATTAGGATGCTTAACTTGTCGATTTCTCATTTTGACATTTCCTGCAGTCTGTCATTTCAATTTGTAATAACTTTTGATGGAATTTTCAATCTGTTTTTTTTTTTTAATTGTATAGCCATTTCATTGCAAATTAATAACATGTCAATAACTAAACATTGACCTCTGGTGCAATGCGACTCCTTATGTGGTGGAGCGTCACCTGAATGGTTTCACCAAGAGCTGGGTTAAAGGCCAATGGCAAAGAACCAGACAACAGCCTGTTGAGAAAGAAATCCTACAGAGACGTTGGCGATGGATAGGACACACCCTACGGAAACCTGTATCCAGCATCACAAGACAAGCTCTCACCTGGAATCCACAAGGGAAAAGGAAGAGAAGGCGGCCTAGAAATACCTGGCGCCGGGATCTGGATGCAGATGTGAAAAAGATGGGCAAGACGTGGGGACAACTGGAACGCCTAGCCCAGGACCGAGATGCCTGGAGACAGCTGGTTGGCGGCCTATGCCCCAGAAGGGACCACAGGCAGACATGACATGACTGAAGGCTTGTAGACAAAGTAAACTGTGATGATGATCAGCCGCCGCTGTAGCCTAGTGGTTAGGGCGTTGGACTCGTAATCTAAAGGTTGCGGGTTCGATCCCAGCTTTCGGCTATGGCGTTGTGCCCTTGGAAAAAGCACTTTACAGCTATTTTCTCACCCCACCCAGGTGTAAAAGGGGTACCAACTTTGTGTTTGGGGTTAACCCTGCGATAGACTGGCGTCCTATCCAGGGGGGGAGTCTGTGACTCTCAGTCGCTTAACGCCACAGAAACCGGGATAAGCACCGGCCTGACGAGCCTTAGGCTCGGGACAGACTTTAACTAAACTGTGATGATTGTTAAACATGGGGGGAAGTTCCAGCTCGCCTGCTCACAGGCTTTCACGTACAAGCTAAACTGCCAACCCATCCACACTCTCCCTGTCACATGATAAGGGTTGATCGCTGGGGATTATATGATAATGCACACTCTCTCTTCTGAGACCAACAATAGTAATTTACCGCGCCTGCTGTGTGTGTGTGTGTGTGTGTGTGTGTGTGTGTGTGTGTGTGTGTGTGGTGTGTTGTGTGTATGTGTGTATGTGTGTATGTGTCTGTGTGTCTGTGTGTCTGTGTGTGTCTGTGTGTGTATGTATGTATGTGTGTATGTGAGTGTGTGTGCATGTGTGTGTATGTGAGTGTGTATGTGTGTGTGTGTATGTATGTATGTATGTATGTATGTATGTATGTATGTATGTATGTATGTATGTATGTATGTATGTATGTATGTATGTATGTATGTATGTATGTGTGTATGTATGTGTGTATGTGTATGTATGTGTGTGTGAGTATGTGTGCGTATACACTTGTGTGTGGGTGTGTGCACTTGTGTATGAGTGTATGCACTTGTGTTTGTATGTATGTATGTATGTATGTATGTATGTATGTATGTATGTATGTATGTATGTATGTATGTATGTATGTATGTGTGTATGTGTGTGTGTGAGTATGTGTGCGTATACACGTGTGTGTGCGCGCGCGCGCACTTGTGTATGCTTGCCTGTATGTGTTGTTGTAGGGTCTAGAGAAAAACGGACAGCACCCGGTACAGTTGCACGGTTACGGAGGCTTCGGTGTATCTATCAACATAGAGTACGATCCTGCAGTGACGGTCTTTCTGAAGAACCTGGGAGGCATCTATGCAGTAGCCAACATCCGCGGCGGGGGGTCAGTGTACACACCGCCTGGGATCGTGCCACCTCCATTTCTCATCAGTCTTCAAATCATATCAAATCAATTTTTTTATTTCCTGATGGTACATTAATTAAATAAGCATTGATTTGCTTTTTTGTTTTTGTTTTTTCATCAAGCCCATCTATCTAAAAAAAAAAAAAAAGTCACAGCGTGCACTTGTGTCTTTTGTTGTTGTTGTTGTTGTTGTTGCTGTTGTGACAGTTACAGTAATAGGAATAATAATAATAATAATAAAGAGGATAATGGTGATGGTGACGACGATCATCATCAAAGTTATCGTTATCATCATCAACATGCTCCTTATTTATCATCAGGAGGAGCAGCGGCATGATTATCATAATTATTATTGTCCTGATCCTCCTTTTCCTCACCATCATCGTCGTCATCGTCGTCGTTGTCGTCGTCGTCGTCATCATCATCATCATCATCATCATCATCATCATCATCATCATCATCATCATCATCATCATCACCATCATCATCATCATCACCATCACCATCATCGTCGTCGTCATCATTATCATCACCATCATCATTGTCATCATCATCACCATCATCATAGTCATAACCATCATGAAAATAGCGAGAGTCATGTATGGGATTTCTGTAGCGCTGAAATCTGTTAAGCAAACTAAACCCAACGCGCTTGCTTTCATTGATACACATGCAACAGTAACCGTTTTCAAATGCATGCACGCACGTGAGTGCGCACATTATACACAAACCCAGACACACACATGCACATACATAAACACACACACACACACACACAACACATGCATACACACACATACACACACGTACACACAAACACATACGTTCGCGTATGCAGAACTTCTTGCACACGCGTTAAAACATGTTCCGCTTTTCGTAAGAGTAGGCCATTGTATGCCGGTGGGGAAAAGATGATAAGTTTTACCAAACCGCATGCACATGGGGACTAGATGTAAAAAAAAAGCACATAAGTGCTTATTCCATTATCCTCGATTTAAAAGAATAATAAATAGATAAATAAGTAACTAAACATATAACAACACACATAATACACACATAACACACACACACCACACATAACACACACACACACACGCACACACGCACGCACGCACACTCACACACACACACACACACACACACACACACACACACACACACACACACACACACACACAACACAACGCGAGGTCCTAACCACTAGACTATATATTTAGTTATATTTTTCATTGGAATTACTGATTTTGTTAGAGTTTGTTAGAACTGCATTCCCGTTTTTGCTTACTGTAGTTCATAGGTTAGTGACAAAAGGTGTTGTTGTTTTTTCTCTTCTTGTTTTTTTTTCTTTTTTTATTTACTTAGCAAGTATTGACTCCCTGAAATTCTTTATCCCGTACATTGCCAACCACACCATCTTTTTCTGACACTCATACACCCACCTACTCCCCCCCCCCCCCCCCCCCTTCCCGTCTAATATCACAATTTGTGAAAAGACGTTAAATGAATTTGAACACACACACACACACACACACACACACACACACACACACACACACACACACACACACACACACACACACAGGGACGGGATAGCCTAGTGGTCAGAACATTGCGCTCGCAATTTGACGACCCGGGTTCGATTCCCGGTCGAGGAGATTTTTCTCCTGAAGTTAACATCAGTGCTGACTCCACTCTCCCCCAAAGTCCTTAGAATGAGACTATAAACCGAGGCCCGTGTGTGAACGCACGCAGAACATCTTGCTCACACGTTAAATCCTGTTCCGCTTTTCGTAAGAGTAGGCCATTGTGTGCCGGTGGGAACAGATGACATTTACAAAACTGCGCGATACACACGGGGACTGGATGTAAAAAAAAAGCACAAGAGTACTTATCCCATTATCGGCGATATAAAAGAAGAAAAAAAAATTAACACACACGCCATCCGTGCATCCCCACCCCCCACCCCCCACCCCTCCCTCCCTTCCCCGCCCTGAAACCCAGAAGGGGCAAAAGGAGAGACAGTCATGTTACAAAAGGAGTGATTAACTAGTGACACTCAACGTTTGAAGCCATGGGATAGATGTATGTAAAAAAATACGGAAATATCCAAAGTGTTCTGTATGATTCCGAATCGCATGTCCTAATAATTATCAGTTGCAGAAAGTATTTGCCAGTCACCAGTAGGACAGTTACTGTAAATGAAATGATATAAACTTATCACCATCCATTACTTTCTTCATCCTTTCACCTTTCCCCTTATCCCCTTTTCTATTTAAAAAAAAATAATTTTGTACCACTTTATGTCACAGCAGATTTCTCTGCGTGAAATTTGGGCTGCTCTCCCCGGGGAGAGCGCGTCGCCACATGTGCAGCGCCTACCCAATTTTGTTTTTCTTTTCCCTGCATGCAACTGTATTTCTTTCCCTATCAGAATGACTTTTTTCTACAGAATTTTGCCAGGGTCAACCCCCTTGTTGCCGTGGGTTCTTTTACGTGCGCTAAATAGTGATGTGTAACACACGGGACCTCGCTTTATCGTCTCCTCCGAAAGACTAGCGCCCACATCACCACTCAGGGTCAAATGGATGGGGAAAAAGGTTTGGGCCCACACTGGGTACGAACCACCGCACACTCCGACCCGGACTTTTTGCTTTCTAGGAAAGATGCGTTACCACCTAGACCACCGATCCATCAGTACTTTCTGAAGTGAATGTACCATTGCCTAAATCCCCTTGTAGTGAATGGACATTAAACAATGAGAAAAAAAAGAAGAATAAGAACCCATGGCAGTCAGTCATCCATCCCTCACGACTGTACGCAAACTGCTGTACTCTGTCTTCAGAGAATACGGAGAGAACTGGCACATCGCAGGGATGCGAGAAAAGAAGCAGAATGTCTTTGATGACTTTCAGGCTGCTGCCGAGTACCTTATTAAAGAGAAGTACACCAACTCTGACAAGTGAGTCTTTTGTTTGTTTGGGACGGACTGGCTTGGCTTGCGTGCTGGTTGTTGTTGTTGTGTGGTGTGTGTGTGTATGTGTGTGTGTGTGTGTGTGTGTGTGTGTGTGTGTGTGTGTGTGTGTGTGTGTGTGTGTGTGTGTGTGTGTGTGTGTAAGTGTGTGTGTGTGTGTTGTGTGTGTGTTGTGTGTGTGTGTTTGTGTGTGTGTGTGTAGGTGAGTGTGTGTAAATAAATGTGTGTGTGTGTCTGTGTGTCTGTGTGTCTGTATCTGTAAGTGAATAAATAAGTGTGTGTGTGTGTGTGTGTGTGTGTGTGTGTGTGTGTGTGTGTGTGTGTGTGTGTGTGTGTGTGTAAATAAGTGTGTGTGTGTAGATGAGTAAATAAGTGTGTGTGTGTGTGTGTATAGAAGGAAGGAGGAGGGAGGATGTGAGCAGTATAGAGAAGGAGGGAGGGAGGGATGTGGGCAGTATAGAGAAGGAGGGAGGGAGGGATGTGGGCAGTATAGAGAAGGAGGGAGGGATGTGGGCAGTATAGAGAGGGAGGGATGTGGGCAGTATAGAGAGGGAGGGAGGGATGTGGGCAGTATAGAGAGGGAGGGAAGGATGTGGGCAGTATAGAGAAGGAGGGAGGGATGTGGGCAGTATAGAGAGGGAGGGAAGGATGTGGGCAGTATAGAGAAGGAGGGAGGGATGTGGGCAGTATAGAGAGGGAGGGAAGGATGTGGGCAGTATAGAGAAGGAGGGAAGGATGTGGGCAGTATAGAGAGGGAGGGAAGGATGTGGGCAGTATAGAGAAGGAGGGAGGGATGTGGGCAGTATAGAGAAGGAGGGAGGGATGTGGACAGTATAGAGAGGGAGGGAGGGATGTGGGCAGTATAGAGAGGGAGGAGGGATGTGGGCAGTATAGAGAGGGATGGATGGATGTGGGCAGTATAGAGGAGGGAGGGATGTGGGCACTATAGAGAGGGAGGGAGGGATGTGGGCAGTATAGAGAGGGATGGAGGGATGTGGGCAGTATAGAGAGGGAGGGAGGGATGTGGGCAGTATAGAGAGGGAGGGAGGGATGTGGGCAGTATAGAGAGGGAGGGAGGGATGTGGGCAGTATAGAGAAGGAGGAGGCAGAAATCTTGGCCTACTCTTACGAAAAGCGGAACAGGATTTAACATGTGCGCAAGGTGCTCTACGTGCGTTCGCTCACGGGGCCTCGGTTTATAGTCTCATCCGAAAGACTTGTGGGGAGAGTGGAGTCAGCACTGATGTTAACACCAGGAGAAAAAAATCCCCTCGAACGGGAATCGAACCCGGGTCGTCAAATTGCGAGCGCAATGTTCTGACCACTAAGCTAGACTATCCCGTCCCCTGATGAAGTGATTGACAGCATTCTTCCTCTCTGTCTTTTTTTTTTTTTTTAAATTGATAGTAATCATCAACAATTTCAAAGCCCACCAAAATGAATATAAAAGAAAACGAAACACTTCCTTTTTTTTTCTCCCTCGCAATGTATGCAGTTTTCATTAATAATAATAATAATAATAATAATAATAATAATAATAATAATAATAATAATAATAATAATGATAATAATAATAATAATAATAATAATAATAATGATGATGATGATGATGATGATGATGATGATGATGATGGTGATGATGATGATGATAATAATAATAATACATGGACTTTATATAGCGCTTTATCTTATAAAAACAAATCAAAGCGCTTTTGCATTCGACCTATACAACACACAATCAACCAATAACCATTTATAGCTTCACTAAATTCGAATATACACACACACACGCACACGCACACGCACACGCATTCAGTCAGTCAGTCCTTCCAGCCAGCCAGCCAGGCTGTATGATGTACCATTGTTCTTCTCTGTCTTGGGGGGGCAGGCTAAGCATCAAGGGCGGCTCCAATGGAGGTCTGTTGGTGGCAGCTTGTCTGAACCAGAGGCCTGACCTCTTCGCTGCCGGCATCACCGATGGAGGGTGAGTCATCCTCCATCCCATCTCCCTCCCTTTAGCTACACCCCCCCTCCCCCCTTTACCTTGCGGGTCAGGTAGTATCTTCTCTAGACTGCTGGCCTATAGGAAAGGAAGGTGGCAGGATGGTTAAGACGTTCGCCTGCCAACAAGTAAACCGTGAGTTTCTGGGTTCGTACCCAGCCTCGCCCTTTCTTCCCAGTTTGACGAAAAAATCGAACTGAATATCGAAGTCATTCGGATGAGACTATAAATCGAGGTCCCGTGTGCGAACGCACGCAGAACATATTGCGCACACGTTAAAACCCCGTTCCGCCTTTCGGAAGAGCAGGTCATCGTGTGCCGGTAGGAGCGGATGACAATTTTTTTTTTTAAAAACGAAGCACGCACACAGGTGTCGTGTTTAGACACCATCCCTGAGGGGAAAAAAATGGGTAGGTGCTGCACTTGTGGCGACGCGCTCTCCCCAGGGAGAGCAGCCCGAATTTCACGCAGAGAAATCTGCTGTGACATAAAGTGGTAAAATAAATAGTCTCCCCCCACCCCCCACCCCCCAAAAAGAGAAACAAAAATCTTCTGATTTTCACTTCTTTTTTTTTTTTACAAAGTGTAAAACAAAAATTAATGCAGTAGACTTGTTGTTGGGATTGATTGATAACATAAAGCAACACCAGGCAGTCACCGGAAAGTCAGAAATAACCATCACCATTTTTAATGAGGATGGCTCCTGTTCTTCTTCTTTGTCTGTGACCAAACAAATGTTATTAGAAAATGGCACTGTTCACAATGTGACCAGACAAATGTTATTAGAAAATGGCACTGTTCGCAATGTGACCAGACAAATGTTATTAGAAAATGGCACTGTTCGCAATGTGACCAGACAAATGTTATTAGAAAATGGCACTGTTCACAATGTGACCAGACAAATGTTATTAGAAAATGGCACAGGTCACAATGTGACCAGACAAATGTTATTATAAAAATGGAACTGTTTACAATGTGACCAGACAAAACGTTATTAGAAAATGGCACCGTTCACAATGTGACCAGACAAAAGTTATTAGAATATGGCACCGGTCACAACGTGACCAGACAAATGTTATTAGAAAATGGCACCGTTCACAATGTGACCAGACAAATGTTATTAGAAAATGGCACTGTTCGCAATGTGACCAGACAAATGTTATTAGAAAATGGCACTGTTCGCAATGTGACCAGACAAATGTTATTAGAAAATGGCACCGTTCAAAATGTGACCAGACAAATGTTATTAGAAAATGGCACCGTTCAAAATGTGACCAGTACCATTTTCTAATAACATTGGTGGAGCATCACGTATGTAGCTTATTTAATAAGCGAATGGTACATGTTTTGGCAATTCTGGTATAGTATCATTTTGTTTTGGGTCAATTATATATATATATATATATATATATATATATATATATATATATATATATATATATTATTTTTTTAAAATTCTTTTATATCGAGGATAATGGGATAAGCACTCTTGTGCTTTTTTACATCCAGTCCCCGTGTGTATGCAGTTTTGTAAATGTCACCTGTTCCCATCGGCACACGATGGCCTACTCTTACGAAAAATGGATCAGGATTTAACGTTCTTCTTCTTCTTCTCATTGGTTTAATGTCCGTTCACTACAAGGTGATTTAGACAATGGTACATTCACGTTAAGAATGCACTGAAAAGGGGATGAGGGGAAAAAGTGAAAGGATAAAGATTATAATGGATGATGATAAGTTTATACAATTTCATTTATAGTAACTGACCTACTGGTGACTGGCATATACTTGCTGCAACTGATACTAGGACATGCGACTCGGAATCATACAGAACACTTTGGAAATTTCCGTATTTTTCCCTTAGATCTATCCCTTTACTTTTATACGAGGCAATGAGCACAGGGCAATCAAACAGTATATGGTGGACTGATATAATAGCAGAACAAGTGCAGAAAATATTTTTTGAATATTTAGTTTTCCAAGCATTTAGACGTAATTTATGAATTATAATTTCTATATTTCGTGGGCAACACAAACGATTTAAGTGAAATCTAAAAAACTTTGAATATACAGACTTTGCAAGAATTGAAATAATTTCAAATGAAGATAAACGTAGACCTATACTATGAATCATTATGTCACTTGTACATTCTGAAGCACCGCGTTTTGCCAGAGAATCTGCCAATTCATTCCAATAAAGACCGCAATGTGATGGCACCCAGCAAAATGTTATCCCAATACCTTTAGAAACAAGAGAATGCACAAGGAACTTGATTTCAAAAATAACATCATTTCTCAGTTTAGAGTCCCAATGTTTTAAAGCCAGTAAAACTGATTTTGAATCAACACAAAAAAGGACATTGTAAATCGCAAGAGAAATATTTGAAAGATAATTTAGCGCCATAAGAATTGCGAACAATTCAGAAGTGAATATTGTAAAACCTTTTCCAATACAAAAAGGTCTTTTTACTTTTAAGTCGGGTATAACGAATGCAGCCCCGCACATGCCCGATTCTAAGATAGATCCGTCCGTGTATACTTTCAAGTGGTTTAAATACTGACAATTTATATGATTTTGAACCTCAGTTTTGAGTAGGTTTTGATTAGTGTCCTTTTTTGTTTCTGTGTAGTCAATATCAAAATTTGCATATTTATGTTCCCATGGTGGGATCTGGGGAACTACTGGTAAAACTGGTACGTTTGATATATCGATATTATTTTCCTTCAGAAGGTCTTCAGTATAATTTCTTATGGGCTGCAAAAAAGAGATATTCCTAGCTCTTTTTGGATAATCCTTTTGATTAATAAATATTTCATCGCGAACAGAATTTGAAATAGCGAGACTTCGAATGACATATTTAGAGACAGATAACATTCTTTGCTCAGAAAGTGGAAGTAAATGAGCTTCTGTATAAGTTTTTAATGTACTGGCATGAATCGGCACTCCTAGCGCTATTTTGATTGCTTTGCTATCCACACTTTGCAACTTTTTTAAGAGATAATTTGGAGCAGAAAAATACACTTCTTGACCAGAAATGAGTTTAGATCGAATTAATGAAACAGCAAGATGCATGAGTGTTTTAGTATCCTGACTCCACGGCTGAGCACTCACAATCTTTAAGAAGTTTAATCGTTTCCTGGCTTTTAAAATCAAATTTTCAATATGCATTTTCCAGTTTAACTTGCTAGTTAAATGAACTCCCAAGAATCTGGCGTCTTGTTTGTATTGAAGTGTGACCCCATCAAGTGTTAATAACGGTAGTGTTTGGGGGTTTTTTCCCATTGTTAAAAAGAACTAGACAAGTTTTTTCTCCAGATAACTCCAGTCCATTCTCTTTCATGTAATTACTAAGTTTATTCAGTTCAACCTGATAAATCTTTTGAACACATTTTATCACTCTACTTTTCGTATTCTTTTTAAGAGAAGTGTTGATCCACATGGCAATGTCATCTGCATATTGAACAATAGTCGTATATTTTGACATTGCCTGAGGAAGATCATGAATTAAAATAGAGAATAATAATGGTGCCAAAATTGCTCCCTGTGGTATTCCCATATCAACAGATTTAAAGTCTGAATATACACCATTCACTTTGGTACAGATTGATATTATAGGATTTAATTGATATTGATAGGATTTAACGTGTGCGCCGCAAGATGTTCTGCGTGCGTTCACACACGGGGCCTCGGTTTAAAGTCCCACCCAAAAGACTTTTGGGGAGAGTGGGAGTCAGCACTAATGTTAACTCCAGGAGAAAAATTTCCTCGAACGGGAATCGAACCCGGGTTGTCAAATTGCGAGCGCAATGTTCTGACCACTAAGCTATCCTGTCCCCCTGGCCGGTCCTGCTGACTGCAGGTAAGCAGCAGCAGATGCAGAAGAAGAAAAGACACTGTTTCAGCCTGACGGACATGCTGAGGTAGGACCAGTTTTCAGTGTCTGTTTCAGCCTGATGGACATGCTGAGGTAGGACCAGTTTTCAGTGTCTGTTTCAGCCTGACGGACATGCTGAGGTAGGACCAGTTTTCAGTGTCTGTTTCAGTTTTCAGTGTCTGTTTCAGCCTGACGGACATGCTGAGATACGACCAGTTTTCAGTGTCTGTTTCAGTTTTTCAGTGTCTGTTTCAGTTTTCAGTGTCTGTTTCAGTTTTCAGTGTCTGTTTCAGCCTGACGGACATGCTGAGATACGACCAGTTTTCAGTGTCTGTTTCAGTTTTCAGTGTCTGTTTCAGCCTGATGGACATGCTGAGATACGATCAGTTTTCAGTGTCTGTTTCAGTTTTCAGTGTCTGTTTCAGCCTGATGGACATACTGAGATACGACCAGTTTTCAGTGTCTGTTTCAGTTTTCAGTGTCTGTTTCAGCCTGATGGACATGCTGAGATACGACCAGTTTTCAGTGTCTGTTTCAGTTTTCAGTGTCTGTTTCAGTTTTCAGTGTCTGTTTCAGTTTTCAGTGTCTGTGTCAGTTTTCAGTGTCTGTTTCAGCCTGATGGACATACTGAGGTAGGACCAGTTTTCAGTGTCTGTTTCAGTTTTCAGTGTCTGTTTCAGCCTGATGGACATGCTGAGGTAGGACCAGTTTTCAGTGTCTGTTTCAGTTTTCAGTGTCTGTTTCAGCCTGATGGACATGCTGAGGTACGACCAGTTTTCAGTGTCGGACGGCTGGAAGGACGAATATGGCGATCCCTCAGACTCGGAAGATTTCTGTTACCTGAAACAGTGAGTCACATCACGGGTTTCAATCCTTACTGTCATGTGGGGTTATACATGTGTGCGTGCATGCGTGCGTGCGTCCGTGCGTGTGTGTGTGGTGTGTGTGTGTGTGTGTGTGTGTGTGTGTGTGTGTGTGTGTGTGTGTGTGTGATGTGTGTGTGTGTGTGTGTGTGTGTGTGTGTGTGTGTGTGTGTGTGTGATTGTGTGTGTGTGTGTAGGTGTATGTGTGTGTGTGACACCGTCATGGACCCTGTGCATGTCTACCTGTCTGTATAGGTAAGTGATTATCATCGATTCTGAACAGGTCGCCTGTCTATATAGGTAAGGAATTGTCATCAATCCTGAAAGGTCACCTGTCTGTACAGGTAATTGTCATCAATCCTGAACATATCACCTGTTTTGTTCAGGTACGTGACCCTGATCATTCGTATAAAAGCACGTTCCATGGTTGATGAAGAAAACACGTTTGGGCTGGGATCATCATGCAAATATTTTATTGATTTTTTAAAATCTTATGTGGGTTTTCTTCAAACCCGCTTTGCCACGCCATTCCACGCACGCACGCACGCACGCGCAGGCACGCACGCACGCACGCACGCACGCACACACACACACACACACCAGAATGGATGGCAAAATTCGCAAGACCGCATACACACGGGGATAGGATGTAAAAAGCACATGAGTGCTTATTCCATGACCCTCGAAATATAAAACTGAAATGAACAAAACACACACACACACACACACACACACACACACACACACACACACACACACACACACACACACACACACGCGCGCGCGCGCGCGCGTGCGTGCGCGCATACACACACGTGGAAGTGTTTTTTTTGTTGTTGTTGTTGTTTTGGTTTGGTTTTTGTTTTTCTGTTTTCGTCTAACACCACTTAGTGTGAAAAGGATTGAAACAAGAAAAAAATAAGGACAAAGGCTATATCCGAGTGGTCGAGATCAATTGACTTCAATCTTTTGGGTCTATGAAGTCGTGGGTTTGAATCTCTGTGTATGAGTCTAATTAACAAAGGGTGGAGATATTTACAATCTCCCAAATAAACTGAAAGTGCAGACTTGCCAATGCCTTAACCCGTGGAAGTATATACACAAACAGAAGATCAAGTATGCACGCTAAAATTCCCGTAATTCATGTTAAGGATCTGGCGGATGACGGAAATTACACAAACATACCCAGCATGCACATTGTACAAAAATGAGCTGATCTGAAGTCGGAATGTGTCGGCTGAGGCCAGCAGGCAGACCTCCTGCAGAGTGACAAGCACAGGAGAGGACCTGGCACAACACATTCTACATGGTAAGGGAGGCAGAGAAGAGAAAAGAAGGCAGCTTCCAGTGGTATCATATCGGACACCCGTTTCCTCTCTTTTCTGTAATGTCTGTTCGCTTCTGGGGGACTGGGGGGGGGAGGGGGGTGGGGGTGGGCGTTGAACACATATTTTCAACTAACACATACAAAACAAAGAGGATGAAGAGGAGAAAGAGGATGAATTGGAGAAAGAGGAAGAGGAGGAAGAGGAGGAGGATGAAGTGGAGAAAGAGGATGAAGAGGAGAAAGAGGATGAAGAGGAGGAGATAGAGGAGGAAAAGGAAAAAGGTGTCAAGTAGGCTAACGGGAGAGGAAGTGTCCTGTGTTCACTGCGTACAAATATCAGTAATATTTCAAATCAGAACTCACACACATGATGCGTAATAGTGATCCCAGTAATGTCACTACTATTCTACACTTTGTAAATATTCATGGAACTGATGTGAGAAATTCATCCATGGGAATACCCAGGCCTGTCAGTATAAACAGCACCACTCATGGTCTAATGGATAGGGAGGGGGGGGGGGGAGTTTTGAGCCCAAACAGGATGTCAAAAATGTATTAAAAAAAAACTAAAATAAAAAACCCTACAAAAAAACAAAACACCTCCAAACCCCAACCTCCTTTCACCTAAAGGGATACAAATACCTTGTCCTTTAGAATACCTACATTCAATCTATCAACCGGTTGCCGCCGCTCTTTCTCTATTTCTGGTCCATCGATCTGGAACGACCTCCCTCTCTCCCTTCGGCAAAAGCCTACTTATGACCTCAAGGCACACTTATTTCAAACCTAAGATTTTCGCCTTCTGTTTTCATCTCGTATCTGTCCCTGCCTTCAACATCTGAAATCCTCTTCACCTTGCCAAAGTGTATACCCTTTATAAGTGTGTGCATGTATGTATGTGTGTGTGTATGTGTGTGTGTGTGTGCGTGGTGTGTGTGTGTGTGTGTGTGTGTGTGTGTGTGTGTGTGTGTGTGTGTGTGTGTGTGTGTGTGTGTGTGAAAGCGTTCAAATTTGCTAAAACTATGAATTGTTACTGATTGATTGTGTGTGCTCTATAGGTCGAATGGAAGCGCTTTGATTTGTTTCTGCAAGATATCGCGCTCTATAAATTCCATGTATTATTATTATTATTATTATTATTATTATTATTATTATTATTATTATTATTATTATTATTATTGTTGTTGTTATATTATCATTATTATTATTATTATTATTATTATTATTATTATTATTATTATTATTATCATCATCATCATCATCATCATCATCATCATCATCATCATCATCATCATCATCATTGTTGTTGTCGTCATCATCATCACCATCATCATCACCATCATCATCACCATCATCACTAACAACAACAACAAAAAACCACAACAATGGTGGCAGGTACTCCCCTCTCCACAACGTGCCTGCTCCCCCCAGAGAGGGCATGCAGTACCCAGCCACCCTGCTGATGGGAGGGGAGCAGGACAACAGGGTGCCTCCTCTGCACTCCATGAAGATGATCGCTACCCTGCAACACAAGCTGGGGACAAATCCTGCCAACACGGTGAGAGGGGGGGGGGAGGGAGGGGGAGAGAGAGAGAGGGGGGGAGGGGGGAGGAGAGAGAGAGAGGGGGGGGAGAGAGGGGAGAGAGAGACGGAGAGGGGGGGAGGGAGGGGGAGAGAGAGAGGAGAGAGGGGGGGGGGGAGGGAGGGAGGGAGAGAGAGGGGGGAGGGGGGGAGGGAGAGAACACTGAACACTGAACACTGAAATGATTTAATTGCACATCGGCCTTGGGCCACAATACAATATAGAAAAGAAAATAGGAAAAATATCTGACATAATAGCACCTATCTGTATTCTACAATCACTAGACATCTTAAGCTTATGTACATTTCATACCTACTACAGTTCAAGTCTTCAGGACAGTTGTCTAACCATATTTTACATTTCACTTTTACTGTAATGATCAAAATCAGAGACATTAGTATAAGAGGGGCAGATAAGGAAAAAAAGGAAAAACAATCATGTTGTAGCACACATTCTTGGTAATACGCGATATAGATAAAGGTGAACATGTTTAGACAGATGTACATCACAGGATTACCTAATAGAGTACTTTTTCCGCCTATTGATTGCATGAAACACAAATTTAGATAAATTATATCTGTGGTCAGGGTCAGAGGCTCTGAGTAACAAGTGCAGAGAGAGTTCTTTGGATTCTTTTAGAAATTTTATCCTTAAATCTTCATACGTGGCACAAATAAACACAAAATGGTTTTCATTTTCGATCTGGTTCTTACAAAATGGACAGAATTTATATGAACAGATTCACTATAGCGATGTACATTGTTATTAAGTGGGAGTACATTAAACCTTAATTGCGTAATGGCAACACGAAGACAATACTTTTCAACATCTAGTACATAACTGTCTTTTTCGAAAATAGTCTTAAATGATCTATATGATTGATATCTATCACGATCTCTTATAGTTCCTGACCATTCTTGAATAAATAAATCCACGAGCCTCTGTTTAAATATCCTTAGAAACCTTTTGACATCCCCAACACCCTGTTGTAACCAAACAATGTTAAATCCAGTAAAGCATAAGATTTCTCTTATTTTCGAAACCCAGCACTGTTTTCCTGAGTTATCTAGATGCAACAGCATTTGATATGCCTTGTGTGGTAACCGTTCGCTATTCATTTTTAATCACTTAAACCAGTATCTTATACAGGCAGTGTATGAATTTACATATAGTGGATATCTACACAAATCTCCATATATCATTTTGTTTGGTGTTTTGATTGGTACCCCTAAAAATCTTTTGCATGCCATCATGTGAACTTTTTCTATGTGTTCTAACTGGTTTGTTCCCCATACTTCAGCAGCATATAGCAAAATTGGTTGTATTTTTATATCAAAAATTTTGAAAAAAGTATTTGCGGTCATCTCCTTATATTTTCGAAAAACTCTGTTAAGCTGAACTACTGCCTTTTTCCCTTTTGTTACTAAATGCCTTGTACCGTTTTTCGCACTTATCATAGTTGTAAACTTGAATCCTAAATAACAATAACTGTTTACTACCTCTAAGCTCTTCCCATCATAAAACCATTTTTTCATGTTTACCCAGAAAACCCCCTTTTCTAAACACCATAACTTTTGTTTTATCTATGTTTACAGTTAATTTCATCTTATTACAACAAGTTTCTAAAACATTTAACTGATTCTGAAGACCACTTGGTGTTGTTGATATCAATGCTACGTCATCTGCAAATAACAAGATAAATAATTCCATAATATCTGGGAATAATTGCACCCCGTGTTTACCCTTTTCTTCGATTTGATCTGCTAGCTGGTTTATAAATAGAGAAAACAGTGTAGGACTAAGAACAGAAGAGAGAGAGAGAGAGAGAGAGAGAGAGGAGAGAGAGAGAGAGAGAGAGAGAGAGAGAGAGAGAGAGAGAGAGAGAGAGAGAGAGAGATGGAGAGAGAGGAAGGAGGGAGGGAGAGAGAGAGAGAGAGGGGGGGAGGGAGAGAGAGAGGGGGGGAGGGAGAGGGAGAGAGAGAGGGGGAGGGAGGGAGAGAGAGAGGGAGAGAGAGGGGGGAGAGAGAGGGGAGAGAGAGAGGGAGGGAGGGAGGGAGAGAGAGAGAGAGAGAGAGAGAGGAGAGTCGCAATTATTGATGGTGAATATGTCATTGTAGCTATTGATGCATGGTGAATGTGTCAGTGTTGTTATTGATGCATGATGAATGTGTCAGTGTTGTTATTGATGCATGGTGAATGTGTCAGTGTTGTTATTGATGCATGGTGAATGTGTCAGTGTTGTTATTGATGCATGGTAAATGTGTCAGTGTAGCTATTGATGTATGCTGAATGTGTCAGTGTAGCTATTAATGCATGCTGAATGTGTCAGTGTAGCTATTAATGCATGCTGAATGTGTCATTGTTGTTAATAATGCATGTTGAATGTGTCATTGTTGTTACTGATGCATGTTGAATGTGTCATTGTAGCTATTGATGTATGTTGAATGTGTCATTGTAGCTATTGTCGCGTGTTGAATGTGTCATTGTAGCTATTGACGCATGTTGAATGTGTCATTGTAGCTATTGACGCATGTTGAATGTGTCGTAGCTATTGTCCCGTGTTGAATGTGTCATTGTAGCTATTGACGCGTGTTGAATGTGTCATTGTAGCTATTGACGCATGTTGAATGTGTCAGTGTAGCTATTGATGCATGGTGAGAATGTGCCATTGTAGCTATTATTGCAATGCGAATGTCATTGTAGCTATTGATGCATGGTGAGAATGTGTCATTGTAGCTATTGATGCATGCTGAATGTGTCATTGTAGCTATTAATGCATGCTGAATGTGTCATTGTAGCTATTGATGCATGGTGAGAATGTGTCACTGTAGCTATTGATGCTTGCTGAATGTGTCAGTGTTGCTATTGATGCATGCTGAATGTGTCGTGTTGCTATTGATGCATGCTGAATGTGTCGGTGTTGCTATTGATGCATGCTGAATGTGTCAGTGTTGCTATTGATGCATGCTGAATGTGTCAGTGTTGCTATTGATGCATGCTGAATGTGTCACTGTAGCTATTGATGCATGCTGAATGTGTCACTGTAGCTATTGATGCTTGCTGAATGTGTCATTGTAGCTATTGATGCATGGTGAGAATGTGTCACTGTAGCTATTGATGCATGCTGAATGTGTCATCACAGAAAGGACCCCTGCTGATCACTATTGACCCTGACACTGGCCATGGTGCTGGAAAACCCACTTCGAAAAAAGTGAGTGAGTGAGTGAGTGAGTGAGTGAGTGAGTGAGTGAGCGAGTAAGTGAGCGAGTGAGCTTATTTATTTCTTCTTTTATATCGAGGATAACAGAATAAGCAATCATGTGCTTTTTTTCATCCGGTCCCCGTGTGTATGCAGTTTTGTAAATTTCATCTGTTCCCACTGGCACACGATGGCCTACTCTTACGAAAAGCGGAACAGGATTTAACGTGTGCGCAAGATGTTCTGCGTGCGTTCGCACACGGCGCCTCGGTTTCAAGTCTCATCCAAAGGACTTTTGGGGAGTGGAGTCAGCACTGATGTTAACTCCAGGAGAAAAATCTCCTCGAACGGGAACCGAACCCAGGTCGTGAGTGAGTGAGTGTGAGTGAGTGAGTGATGTGAGTGTGTGAGTGTGTGTGTGTGTGTGTGTGTGTGTGTGTGTGTGTGTGTGTGTGTGTGTGTGTGTGTGTGTGTGTACACGCGCACCTTCACGCGTGCGATTATGTACAGTACGTATTGTGTTTGTGTATCCATGCCTGCACACACTTTCTCTCCGCGGTGTTGTGTGTGTGTGTGGTGTGGTGTTGTGTGTGTTGTGTGTGTGTGTGTGTGTGTGTGTGTGTGTGTTGTGTGTGCTGTGTGTCTGTGTGTGTATGTGAGTCTGTGTGTCTGTGTGTTTAAGGATACGTATGTGTATGTGTGTGTATGCCTGTAAGCAAGCAAGCAAGCAAGCAAGCACGCGTGCGTGCATGTGTGTGTTGTGTGTGTGTGTGTGTGTGTGTGTGTGTGTGTGTGTGTGTGTGTGTGTGTGTGCGCGCACGCACAGACGAACACGAACAGACAGACAGACAGACAACAACACACACACAAACACACACACACACACACACACACACACACACACACACACACACACACACACCCCACCCCACACCACACCACACCACACTCACACACCATGCACGTTACCATTATTTGAATAGAAACCAGAGAATATTTTTCTCTAAAGCCTACGTTTAAAAAACAGCGCTAAAAACGAAATAAGCAAATCTGATTATTACGTTTGAAAACACCTAACAACAACAAGTACAACAACAGCAACAATTACAATTATTCTGTACTCTTACTTACTCTCCCGTTTCGGCCCAAAACCCCCCCCCCCCCTATCCATTAGACTATGAGTGGTGGTCTGGGTGCTAGCCTTTCGGATGAGCCGATAAACCCACGTCCTTGTGTGTTACACATCATTATTTAGCGTACGTAAAAGAACCCACGGCAACAAGAGGGTTGCCCCTGGCAAAGTTCTGTAGAAAAAAAAAAAGCCGCTCTGATAAGGAAACAAATACAGTTGCAGACAGGTAAAAAAATAAAATAAATAATAATAAAAAAATGGGTAGGCGCTACACTTGTGGCGACGCGCTCTCCCCGGGAGAGAGCAGCCTGAATTTCACGCTGAGAAAACTGCTGTGACATAAAGTGGTATAAAATAAAATAAAATAAAATAAATTTATAGATAAATAAATTTATAAATAAATCAATACATAAAAATAAAACAAATAAAATTATGAATAAATAGACATTTTTTTAAATAAAAATAATAATAAATAAATATATCAATAATTCAAATTTTTTTTAATTCTTTCGCTTGCAGATCGAATCAGCCGTGCAGGAGTACAGTTTTCTGTACCGGGCTATGGACCTGACATGGACAAACTAGTTAGCCCCTAAAGCACGCAGGACTGTACGTGGGCACACTTGGGACAGACCCTAGTCTCTGGCCTCCTCCTCCTCCTCACAACACATCACCCGTACCCTACTGGCTAGCCACACGAAATTAAAAATAAAAAGAAAGAAAACAAAACTTAGAATGTGGAAATAAAAATTTGACGTTGAGCTCTCTCTCTCTCTCTCTCCTCTCTCTCTCTCTCTCTCTCTCTCTCTCCTCTCTCTCTCTCTCTCTCTCTCTCTTATACTCAAGATATATGATAAGATTGATATGATTATAAATATCCTGTATCTCTAAGTATCTCAAGTATCTCTCCATCTCAATATAGAAGTACAAATTTGACTCCCCCCCCCCCCCCCCCTCTCTCTCTCTCTCTCTCTCTCTCCTCTTCTCCTCTCTCTCTCCCTCTCTCTCTCCTCCTCTCTCCTCCTCTCATACAAACAAGAGAAGATTTTACAAAACAAGATTAACAGAAATATTGACAAAACTGCCTACACATGAGGACTGGATGTAAAAACGCACACGAGGGCTTATTCCATTATCCTCGATATGAAAGAACAAATAAATAACGGAAAGAACATTGCCATGCATATCGAAGCTGTGATGTGAGCAGCGTTGTTCAAACAAAATTCAAACCAACGTTACATCGCATCCAACAACTTATACCAAACCCAAAAACACAACAAAACATCAACAGCAACCGTAACGAAAACAAACAAACGAACAAAAAAAGCACAGGGGAGTATCTTTGTCCATGCGAAATTCAAGAGAAACATTATAGCCATAACTGCTACTAAAACCCCAAAACACAACAAAACATTAAAACTCCAACCGTAACGAAAAAAGACCACAAAAAAAGCACAGGGGAGTATCTTTGTCCATGCAAAATTCAAGAGAACATTTATAGCCAGTAACTGTTTACAAAAAACCCAAAAACACAACAAAACATCAACAGCAAGCGTAATGAAAAATTAAAAAAACACACACAACAGCAGGGTATCTTTGTCCATAAGAAATTCAAGACAACGTTACACAGCCAGTAACTGCTACCATACCAAAAACAAACAAACCCCCCAAAAAACATAAAACCTCAACAACAAGGAAGCAACAGCAAAAGCAGTAACAAAACCCCGAAAAAATTGTAGTTCGTTTTGCTGGCTGATATATTAAATGGAATGTATTTTTTTCTGCTTCAAAAATGTTTCAGGTAAACTGTTTAAACAAGCTTAATGACAAATTACACACATAAAAAACAACCAGCAGAGGCAAACAATTACAAAATAAACATTGCCACCACCCACCCCCCCCCTCCCCTGTCTACCCCCTTATCCTCCCCCAAAAAAAGTTCTGGTGGATACATCAAGTGTTCTGTTAAAGGTAAAGTATTTTCTGTTCAAAAAATGTTCTTGGGAAAAATTTGATAAAACTTTTCGATAAATTTTCCCTTTGGTTCTGTGT
>JASPKP010002301.1:0-23721 GCA_030674155.1 Stramonita haemastoma
ACCTTTTTCTGCAAGAGGTGGGTATACGTGTACGCACGCGCGCGCGCTGTGTGTTTGTCAGTGTGCTTGTTTGTGTACGGGCATGTGGAGTGGACCCATAACTTGGCAGTGGTGATCATATGCCTGTATATTGTCATTATTAGTGTGTGCCCTGCTTGGTTTTTGTTGGGTACACTGCACCCGATTCCCTTGCCAGAAGCTAGCATTCTCCGCTCTTGAGGGCTGCCGTTCCGCCACAAGTCCGGCGCCACACGCATCGGACATGCAGGGGAGGGTGCAGGCATACATTGCGGTGTTGTCTCGGTGTCATGGGGTCTGAAACCGTGGAAAATTCGGGGAAGGACGGGCCTGAAAAAGGCTCCACGGGTCCCGTCTTGGCCCCAAACCGCACCTTTTCCTACAGGGGGATGGGTATACGTGTACGCACGCGCGGTGCACAATGGTGTTTATCAGTGTGTTTGTTTGTGTACGCACATGTGGAGGGGACCCTGCACTTGGCTGTGGTGCATCATATGCCTGTGTATTGTCATTATTAGTGTGCGCCCTGCTTGGTTTTTGTTGGTACACTGCACCCCATTCCCTTGCCAGAAGCTAGCATTCTCCGCTCTTGAGGGCTGCCGTGTCGCAACAAGTCCGGCGCCACACGCATCAGACATGGCAGGGGAGGGTGCAGGTATACAGTGCGATGTTGTCTCGGTGTAATGGGGTCTGAAACCGTGGAAAATTCGCGGAAGGACGGGCCTGAAAAGGCCTCCACGGGTCCCGTCTTGGCCCCAAAGCGCACCTTTTTCTGCAGGAGGATGGGTATGCGTGGACGCACGCGCGCGCGCGCCTAGTGTTTGTCAGTGTGCTTGTTTGTGTGCGCACATGTGCAGTGGACCCTGCGCTTGGCTGTGGTGCATCATATGCTTGTATATTGTCATTATTAGTGTGTGCTTGCTTGGTTTTTGTTGCGTACACGACACCCGATTCCCTTGCCAGAAGCTAGCATTCTCCGCTCTTGAGGGCTGCCGTGTCGCCACAAGTCCGACGCCACACGCGTCGGACATGGCCGGGGAGGGTGCAGGCATAGAGTGCCATGTTGTCTCGGTGTCATGGGGTCTGAAAGCGTGGAAAATTCGCGGAAGGACGGGCCTGAAAAGGGCTCCACGGGTCCCGTCTTGGCCCCAAAGCGGACCTTTTTCTGCAGGGGGATGGGTATGCGTGCACGCACGCACGCGCGCGATGGTGTTTGTCAGTGTGCTTGTTTGTGTGCACGCATGTGCAGGGACCCTGTGCTTGGCTGTGGTGCATCATATGCCTGTATATTGTCATTATTAGTGTGCGCCCTGCTTGGTTTTTGTTGCGTACACGACACCCGATTCCCTTGCCAGAAGCTAGCATTCTCCGCTCTTGAGGGCTGCCGTGTCGCCACAAGTCCTGCGCCACATGCATCGGACATGGCAGGGGAGGGTGCAGGCATACAGTGCGATGTTGTCTCGGTGTCATGGGGTCTGAAACCGTGGAAAATTCGCGGAAGGACGGGCCTGAAAAGGGCTCCACGGGTTCCGTCTTGGCCCCAAAGCGCACCTTTTCTGCAGGGGGATGGGTATGCGTGCACGTACTTGCGCTCGCGCTGGTGTTTGTCAGTGTGTTTGTTTGTGTGCGCGAATGTGCAGGGGACCCTAGGCCTGCTTGGCTGTGGTGCATCATATGCCGGTATATTGTCATTATTAGTGTGCGCCCATGCTTGGTTTTGTTGCGTACACGACACAGATTCCCTTGCCAGAAGCAGCATTCTCGCTCTTGAGGGCTGCTATGTCGCCAAAAGTCCGGCGCCACACGCATCGGACATGGCAGGGGAGGGTGCGGCATACAGTGCGTTTGTCTCGGTGTATGGGGTCTGAAACCATGGAAAATTCGGGAAGGACGGGCCTGAAAAGGGCTCCACGGGTCCCGTCTTGGCCCCAAAGCCGCACCTTTTTCTGCAGGGGATGGGTATGCGTGCACGCGACGCGCGCGCGCCTGTGTTTGTCAGTGTGTTTGTTTGTGTGCGGCATGTGGAGGAGACCATGCCTTGGCTGTGGTGCATCATATGCCTGTATATTGTCATTATTAGTGTGCGCCTTGCTTGGTTTTTGTTGCGTACACGCACCCGATTCCCTTGCCAGAAGCTAGCATTCTCAGCTCTTGAGGGCTCCGTGTCGCCATAGTCCGACGCCACACGCATCGGACATGGCCGGGGAGGGTGCAGGCATACAGTGCGATGTTGTCTCGGTGTCATGGGGTCTGAAACCGTGGAAAAATTCGGGGAAGGACGGGCCTGAAAAGGGCTCCACGGGTCCCGTCTTGGTCCCAAAACCGCACCTTTTTCTGCAGGGGATGGGTATGCGTGCACGCGCGCGCGCGCGCGCTGGTGTTTGTCAGTGTGTTTGTTTGTGTGCGGCATGTGGAGGGACCCTGCGCTTGGCTGTGGTGCATGATATGCCTGTATATTGTCATTATTAGTGTGCGCCCTGCTTGGTTTTGTTCGGTACACTGCACCCGATTCCCTTGCCCAGAAGGTAGCATTTCAGCTCTGTTGAGCTGCCGTGTCCCACAAGTCCGGCCAGCGCATGGCAGGGGAGGGTGCAGCATTCAGTGCGATGTGGTGTCATGGGGACTGAAACGTGGAAAATCGGGGAAGGACGGGCCTGAAAAGGGCTCCACGGGTCCCGTCTTGGTCCCAAACCGCACCTTTTTCTGCAAGGGGATGGGTATGCGTGCACGCGCGCGCGCGCGCGCTGGTGTTTGTCAGTGTGTTTGTTTGTTGTGTGCGCATGTGGAGGAGACCCTGCGCTTGGCTGTGGTGCATGATATGCCTGTATATTGTCATTATTAGCGTGCGCCCTGTTTGGTTTTCGTCGGGTACACTGCACCCGACTCCCTTCCAGAAGGTAGCATTTTCAGCTCGTGGTTGCTGCCGTGTCACCACAAGTCCGGCGCATGGCAGGGGAGGGTGCATGCATTCAGTGCGATGTTTTCTCGGTGCCTTGGGGTCTGAAACCGTGCAAATTTCGGGGAAGGACTGGCCTGAAAAGGGCTCCCGTGTCCCGTCTTGGCCCCAAACCGCACTTTTTTCTGCCTGGGGTTGGGTATGCGTGCACGCACGCGCGCGTGCGCTGTTGTTGTCAGTGTGTTTGTTTGTGTGCGCGCATGTGCAGGGGACCCTGCACTTGGCTGTGGTGCATGATATGCCTGTATATTGTCATTATTAGTGTGCGCCCTGCTTGGTTTTTGTTGGGTACACTGCACCCCATTCCCTTGCCAGAAGCTAGCATTCTGAGCTCTTGAGGGCTGCCATGTCGCCACAAGTCCGGCGCCACACGCGTCGGACATGGCAGGGGAGGGTGCAGGCATACAGTGCCACATGTTGTCTCGGTGTCTTGGGGTCTGAAACCGTGCAAATTTCGGCGAAGGACTGGCCTGAAAAGGGCTCCACATGTCGCGTCTGGGCTTCAAACCGCACTTTTTTCTGCAGGGGGATGGGTATGCGTGCACGCTCGCACGCGCGCACTGGTGTTTATCAGTGTGTTTGTTTGTGTGCTCGAATGTGGAGGGGACCCTGCACATGGCTGTGGTGTATCATATGCCTGTATATTGTCATTATTTGTGTGCTCCCTGCTTGGATTTTGTTGGGTAAACTGTACCCGATTCCCTTGCCAGAATCTAGCATTCTCAGCTCTTGAGGGCTGCCGTGTCGCCACAAGTCCAGCACCACACGCATCGGACATGGCAGGTGAGGGTGCAGGCATACAGTGCGATGTTGTCTCGGTGCCTTGGGGTCTGTAACCGTGGAAAATTCGGTGAAGGACGGGCGTTCAAAGGGCTCAACGGGTCCCGTCTTGGCCCCAAACCGCACCTTTTTTTGCAGGGGGTTGGGTATGTGTGGACGCACGCGCGCGCGCGCTGGTGTTTGTCAGTGTGTTTGTTTGTGTGCGTGCATGTGGAGGGGACCCTGCACTTGGCTGTGGTGCATCATATGCCTGTGTATTGTCATTATTAGTGTGCGCCCTGCTTGGTTTTTGTTGGGTACACTGTATTCTCAGCTCTTGAGGGCTGCTGTGTCGCCACAAGTCCGGCGCCACACGCATCGGACATGGCAGGGGATGGTGCAGGCATGTAGTGCGATGTTGTCTTGGTGTCTTGGAGTCTGAAACCGTGGAAAATTTGGGGAAGGACGGGCCTGAAAAGGGCTCCACGGGTCCCGTCTTGGCCCCAAACCGTACCTTTTTCTGCAGGGGGATGGGTATGCGTACACGCGCGAGCGCGCACACGCGCGCGCTGGTGTTTGTCAGTGTGTTTGTTTGTGTGCACGCATGGGCAGGGGACCCAGCACTTGGCTGTGGTGCATCATATGCCTGTATATTGTCATTATTAGTGTGCACCCTGCTTGGTTTTTGTTGGGTACACTGCGCCCCATTCCCTTGCTAAAAGCTAGCATTCTCAGCTCTTGAGGGCTGCCGTGTCGCCACAAGTCCGGCGCCACACCCCTTGGACATGACAGGGGAGGGTGCAGGCATACATTGCGATGTTGTCTCTGTGTCTTAAGGTCTGAAACCGTGAAAAATTCGAGGAAGGACGGGCCTGAAAAGGGCTCCACGGGTCCGTCTTTGCCCCAAACCACACTTTTTTTTGCACGGGGATGGGTATGCGTGCACGCACGCGCACGGTCGCTGGTGTTTGTCAGTGTGTTTGCTTGTGTGCGCGCATGTGCAGGGGACTCTGCACTTGGCTGTGGTGCATCATATGCCTGTATATTGTCATTGTTAGTGTGCGCCCTGCTTGGTTTTTGTTGGGTACACTGCACCCCATTCCCCTGCCAGAAGCTAGCATTCTCAGCTCTTTAGGGCTGCCGTGTCGCCACATGTCCGGCGACACACACATCAGACATGGCAGGAGAGGGCGCAGGCATACAGTGCGATGTTGTCTTGGTGTCATGGGGTCTGAAACCCTTCAATATTCGGGGAAGGACGGGCCTGAAAAGGGCCCCACGGGTCCGTTTTGGCCCCAAACCGCATCTTTTTCTGCAGGGGGATGGGTATGCATGCACGCGCGCGCGCGCTGGTGTTTGTCAGTGTGCTTGTTTGTGTACGGGCATGTGGAGTGGACCCTGCACTTGACTGTGGTGCATCATGTGCCTGTATATTGTCATTATGAGTGAGCGCCCTGCTTGGTTTTCGTTGGGTACACAGTGCGATGTTTTTGTTTTATTTACAACCTTCTTATCGGTTTTTTGGTTTCAATTTGTTTTTGTTTTCTATTATAATGATCATTTGATTGTTTATTATTGATTTAAGTTCCCTGTATTTGTGCCTTGTTATTGTTTTATCCTCTGTTCTTACATCTTGTCTTCTGTTTGTTACTGTCTTTGTTGTCTTGGTCGCCTTATTTGGTTTATTATTGTTAGTTGTAGGCGTTTCCAAAATGGATGTAATCACTGATTAGGGCGGGGACTGGATGTAAAAAAGCACATGAATGCTTATTCGTTATCCTCGAAAAAAAAATTGATCTGTGACTGTGTCACTTATTGTCTAAACATGTTTACCATCCATATTGAGAAATGTTTTATTCATACTGTGTACTATTTTAATAATCATGAGTTTCGGATGTGATTGATTTTGTGTAAACTTTTTAATTAATGACCCTTTTAAGTAAGCTGAATACCTATGTCCATTATGATTACGATATGGTTATGAACGTGATTTTTATGACCATTATCATAAGGTTGATTAAGGTATTAGAATACATATGTCCCAAAAGATGTGCCTTACAGCGGATTGATTCTTCTTGTGTTCTGTTACATGATTTACTTAAAATTCAAGGTATATTTTCCCTTTAGAATGAAGTTTATTGATGACATGCGCGCGAACCTGTGTGTGTGTGTGTGTGTGTGTGTGTGTGTGTGTGTGTGTGTGTGTGTGTGTGTGTGTGTGTGTGTGTGTGTGTGTGTGTGTGTGTGTGTGTGTGTGTGTGTGTGTGTGTGTGTGTGTTGTGTGTGTGTGTGTGTATTAGTTCCATTTTTTCTTCTCCCCTTTTATCGAAATGTTACGATTCATATGACTTATAAATTTGTTGATAGATGGTGGTGGATTAATGTTTTTAGTTGGTTACCTCATTATGTTCTGTTTGCTCTTTAATTATTAGCGCTTTTTATATTAAAATATTTCTTTTAAAAATAATTACCATTTGAAACTTATTTTCGTTTCTGAAAGAGTGCATTAAAAAAAAAATTATTATTACCTTTTTTTGAAATTCTGTCTTAAATTCTTGTCTGTTGTTTGCTACTTGATATAGTTTCTTGTTTTTGATATTTGGATCATTATCATTGTTGTTTAGTTAGTGGAGTTTTTTTAAAATTTTTTTTATCTGATCTTATCCCTGATAAGGGCGGGGAACTAGATGTTAAAAAATCACACGAGTGCTTATTCATTATCCTCGAAATAATAGGCATCATTGCATAGAAATGTTTTGGCTCCTATGTTGAATTGAGATTGTGTTCTTGTATTCTATATAAAGGGCTTTTGGATTTTTTTGGTAGTGTTTTTGGGGAGGGGAGGAGGGGGTCGTCGGTTTTTCCCTCTCTTGTGCCTTCTTTGTTTGTCCCCCCCCCCCCCCCCCCCCCCCCCAAAATAGATAGGAAGGAAGGACGGTGGCAGGATGGTTAAGACGTTCGCCTGCCAACAAGTAAACCTCGAGCTTCTGGGTTCGTACCCAGCTCGCCGTTTCTTCCCAGTTTGACGAAAAAATCGAACTGAATGTCAGTCATTCTGATGAGCCTTGCGCACACGTTAAAATCCCGTTCCGCCTTTCGGAAGAGCAAACCATTGTGTGCCGGTAGGAGCGGATGACAAAATTATATTTTAAAAAACCAGCATGCACACAGGTGTCGTGTTTAGACACCATCCCTGAGGGGGGAAAAAAAAAAAAATGGGTAGGCGCTGCACTTGTGGCGACGCGCTCTCCCCGGGGAGAGCAGCCCGAATTTCACGCAGAAAAATCTGCTGTGACATAAGACAAGACAAGACAAGACAAGACAAGACAAGACAAGACAAGACAAGACAAGATATATAATGTTACGCCTTTTGGAATTCATAATTCATATTCTTGAACACGATTTCAAGAAATTTGTTTGGGTATTTTATGGGGCGTTCCATCTTGGTGTTGTTGATTCTCTTTAAATGTATATTTGATGTTGTTAAGGGATTTTTGCTTGGGTTTTTTGGGGGGTACTTTTTCTTTATAATGTTGTTTTAAAGTAAGAAAGATTTGTAAAAATGTTCCGATATATATCATTTTTTGTTTGAGTTGCTCTCTTCTCTGTTGTCTCCTCATTTTTTTGTCTTTTTTTTGGTCTCCTCTCGATTTTAATCTTTTGGGTTTACTTAATTATAATCAGGGCATCTGTCTTGACAGTAATGTTTGGGTCAGTTGTGGGTTATGTGTTTGTTGAATGCATATCTATCTCTTTTGTTGAAATAATTATCAATGTATCCAGTTGGAGATTATGCTTTGTTGAATGCATACTATTTTTTAAAATCGTATATGTTGAACTGTTGTTGATGGTGATGGTGGTTTGTGGGGTAGGGGGTTGCTATTTTCTTAATTCAATTTTTTAAAAAAATCTATATTCCCTATCAGGGCAAGGGCTGGATGAAAAAAGTATGAAATACTTACTCTGTAACCCTTGGAAGATAAAGATTAATCTCTCTCTCTCTCTCTCTCTCTCTCTCTCTCTCTCTCTCTCTCTCTCTCTCTCTCTCTCTCTCTCTCTCTCTCTCTCTCTCTCTCTCTCTCTCTCTCTCTCTCTCTCTCTCTCTCTCTCTCTCTCTCTCTCTCACTCTACCTCACTCCACTCCACTCCCCCTTGTCTCTGTGTATGTCTATCTCGCTCTCTCCCTTTCTTAACATTTAAATACATCCAATCTGAATATACGCAAACTCTCTAGCCCATTCACAGACGATGTCTAAATGCCTCTCAGATATAAACGTGCACGAACAAATATCTTTTAAAATCGAGAGAGAGAGAGAGAGAGAGAGAGAGAGAGAGAGAGAGGAGAGAGAGAGAGAGAGAGAGAGAGAGAGAGAGAGAGAGAGAGAGAGAGAGAGAGAGAGAGATTTGATTTGATTTGATTTGATTTGATTTGATTTATTCTTTTATATCGAGGATAATGGAATAAGCACTCTTGTGCTTTTTTTCATTCAGTCCCTGTGTGTCTGCAGTTTTGTAAATGTCATCTGTTCCCACCGGCACACGATGGCCTACTCTTACGAAAAGCTGAACAGGATTTAACGTGTGCGCAAGATGTTCTGCATGCGCTCGCACACGGGCCTCGGTTTAAAGTCTGATCCGAAGGACTTTTGGGGAGAGTGGAGTCGGCACTGATGTTAACTCCAGGAGAAAAATTTCCTCGACCAGATCGAACCCGGGTCTTCAAATTGCCAGCGCAATGTTCTGACCACTAGGCTTTCCGTCCCGAAAGGTTAAATCTATAGTCATTATCGGGAATTTCCGATTATTCTTCCGCATTGTTTTTTTTTGATCAAGGGAGTTAAGAGAGAGAGAGAGACAAGGCAAGGCAAGGCAAGGCAAAATTCTTTTATTCGAGGATAATAGATAAGCACTCATGTGCTTTTTTACATCCAGTCCCCGCCCTTTTCAGGGAAAACATCAAGATAAAAAGATACTAAACAGCAAAACTATATGCAATACCAAACAACACAAAGGAATAAGGACATTATACATAATAAGATAATAAAAATGCACACTTTCAGAAGACGAAAATCAGAAGCCACAATAAAATGATTTTGATTATAAAAGAAAAGAGAAGCGTTAATAGATAAAGAGCAACCAAAGAAACATAATGAAATAAACAACTTAGCAACCAAGAAAAGTCCACCCAAAAATACTTAGCTACAACATTGTTACAACTCATAACAACAAAATGAACTCAGAAGGAACTAAAGATAATACAATGATTATAATGATGACAATAAGAATAATATCAACAATAGTGATAATAGTATGATAATAATACACGTAAAACTCACTCCTACACGTAGGTCACACACACACACACACACACACACACACACACACACACACACACACACAACACACACACACATACATACATACATACATTCATACATACATACATACATACATACATACATAGATACGTACATACATACATACATACATACATACATACATACATACATACATACATACAACTCACTCACGCATGCACGCTCGCAGGCAAATGCACATACAAATCACACACACACACACCCAAATGCACCCCCCCCCCCCCCACACACACACAACACTTACTCACACTTATATTTATAAGCACATATCCGCAGGCGCACATGTACTTGAGGTGGTAGGTTTTTTGTGTTTTTTTTTTCTTAAAAAAAAAAAAAAAAAATTTACTCATAGAAAAATGAAGAATGATACAAGTCAAACAATCATATCAGGTGACAATATTATCCTTTCTTTTACATTCATTCTTCATATAAAAAAGAAGAAACAAAAGCAAGCAGCAAAGTTAAAACAGAAAATAAACAAGAACAAGACATCAAAAACTTGAGGTAGGACCCATCAACAACAACAACAAAAAGTCATGCAAATCATAATATTTTAATACAAGGGGAGACGACAAATAAAAACAATTATCCCCCCCCTCCCCCCCCCCCCACACACACAAACACCCAAACACACTCACCACATACACACACACACACACACACACACACACACACACACACACACACACACACACACACACACACACACACACACACACACACACACAAAGAGAGAGAGAGAGAGAGAGAGAGAGAGAGAGAGAGAGAGAGAGAGAGAGAGAGAGAGAGAGAGAGAGAGAGAGAGAGAGAGTCAGCGGTGTGACAGTCACAATTCACAATAGTTCATTTCCATTGAGCTTTTGAGAAAATTTACGGTCAAGGGGAGAGAAACGCAGCACACTTAACAAGCAGTTTACGCCGATTTGTTTCCCTTCTCAGACATGCAGTCAAGATTTTGTGGCGGAAGAGAGATCGGTAAGTTTTATTTCTCTCCTTTGAAAGATGATAAATCAATAAAGTAAATCAATAAAGGAAATCAATAAATTTTCTTGTGTATCGACTAGCAATACTGTAGCGCACGGGTCTTTCAAGTAAGAGGCTTTTGTTAAAGAGTTGCAAAACTGCTCAAACAGTGGATCGGTTTCACTCCCACTTCAGTTTTTCCAAATGTCTGCGACCGCATCCCAAATACTTTATGCAGTAAGAATTTGAAGAAAACTGATGTCTGTTTTCAACAACTAGCTTCCTTTGTTTTACAAAATAACCAAAATGCATAGTAAATGAGAATGTGACTGTGAGTATTATGTTTAGTTATTGATAGACTACGGAAGCATGCAACTCCATTCCCCACAGATATACCAGAAATCTTTGCTGGGCAGAGATGTATGGCTTTTGTTGTTACCATTTTTACTGTGATATTAACCTAATAATTTTTTGCTTGATTTCATATTCCAATCATCAATATTACGATTTTCGCCCCGTAAGATGTGGCGTTATTATATTCATTGATCTAGTCATTATCGGGAATTTCCGATTATTCTTCCGCATTGTTTGTTTTGATCAAGGGACTTAATTATCTATAAGGGATCGAAACTGCAATTTTAATGGTTGTGCAGTTTGCTGCTGTAACCTTTTGGCTAAGATCAAAGTGCTGCTGTAACAGTAAATAAATCAGGATGTAAATCATACATATAGTGAACAGAAGACAGCCAAGGTAAGAGTTCATCTTCTAAGTGATTTATAGGGACGGATAGCCTTATGGTCAGAACATTGCGCTGGCAATTTGACGACCCAGATTGGAGTCCAGTCGAGGAGATTTTTCTCCTGGAGTTAACATCAGTGCTGACTCCACTCTCCCCAAAAGTCCTTCGGATGAGACTTTAGGATGAGACTTTAAACCAAGGCCCCGTGTGCGAACGCACGCAGAACATCTTGCGCACTCGTTAAATCCTGTTCCGCTTTTCGTAAGAGTAGGCCATCGTGTGCCGGTGGGAACAGATGACATTTACAAAACTACATACACACGGGGACTGGATGTAAAAAAGCACAAGAGTGCTTATTCCATTATCCTCGATATAAAAGAATCAATAAATCAATAGTTATATCTATAACTAATACTGGGACTCGTTATCCCACATATTAGTCTTAGGTGTGTGCTTACAAAAACGCTCTAAATTCATTTTATACTAGTTATATATCATTTTCTTCAACTACGATGTCTTTGACTATACATGGCCTTCTCAGGAAGGAATTTGTGTAGGATACTTAGATATCAATAGGCCTTGGTGCCAGAAACAAGACTGAGGAAATATTATCAATATTATGCATAATAGAGGAACTAGCTTTCATAAATTATGTGTCGCATGGGGACTACACAATTTAATTTCTGATTCAGATATGTAGGCCTACATGCCAGGCTACGACACAATAAAACTTATTATTATTTTATACCACTTTCTATCACAGCAGATTTCTCTGCGTGAAATTCGGGCTGCTCTCCCCAGGGAGAGCACGACGCCACAAGTGCAGCGCCTACCCATTTTTTTTTTCCCTCTTAGGGATGGTGTCTAAACAGACACCTGTGTGCATGCTGTTTTTTTTAAAATAATAATTTTGTCATCCGCTCCTACCGGCACACGATGGCCTGCTCTTCCGAAAGGCGGAACGGGGTTTTAACGTGTGCGCAAGATGTTCTGCGTGTGTTCGCACACGGGGCCTCGGTTTATAGTCTCATCCGAATGACTGACATTCAGTTCGATTTTTTCGTCAAACTGGGAAGAAAGGGCGAGGCTGGGTACGAACCCAGAACCTCACGGTTTACTTGTTGGGAAACTTGTTGTTACTTGATATTGTGACTGTCATATCTACTAGTTTGCTTTTACACTGCGTGACTTCTTTGTGGTGGATAAAGACTGACACATTTTAAACAGTTTCGTGTAGAATCTATATGGGTAGAAATCACGTCTAGACGCTGTAAATCGATTAATCTTGGCTTCCTCTCCAGGAATCCAGCTCAAACAATTGACTGGTATGATAACTTTCATTCAATGATGGATGCCGCAACTCTAGAGTCCAAAGAAATTTATATTATGGGAGATTTCATAGCATAGATCCTACAGTTCCTGGATCAAAGGGGAATATTAAGTATGCCATGTGTGGTTTAGAACAAATAATGGATCGTCCAACTCGCATTACTAATTACACTAGCACCCTCACTGATCACATTTACACTACTTCAAAGACAACATAGCAGAAACATGCTCAGAGCAGACAGACTGTAGCGATCGCTCTTCCATTTGTTTTACATGGCGGGGAAAAAGGAATAAAGATACTCAAATCAGGAAACAAGGAGATATCCTACCGCTCCTTTAGACATTTTAATAAAGATACCTTCATTAATGATATTCTCCACTCAAACTTAGACTATGTCTATCAGATTACAAGCCCAGATGATGCTATTGACTATTGGCTAGAGAATCAAGTAAGAATAAAACATTTAATAAAATCTCCATGGTTAACAAAAGAAATCGAAAAAGAATTGAATCTGAGAAAATTATCTATTGAAATGGAAGCAAAAACATGAATATAAAAAGCAAAGAAACAAAGTCCATTCAATGAAGCCAAAGCCATGATAAAATACTTTCAACATTTGCTGCCTTCAGCCCAGAATCCAAAAACGATTCCGAAAGCCATTAATACTTTGACTAATGATTCAACACATAACAACCAAAAAGTTTATATATATATATATATATATATATAATATATATATATATATATATATATATATATATATATATATATATATATATATATATAATATATATATATATCAGCTGAAACCCCTGATTCTCACTTCACAAACATTGCTGAATCTTATCTTATCATTTACTTATTTATTCTCTAATTTCAATGATAATGGAATAAGCACTCATGTGCTTTTTTACATCCAGTCCCCGTGTGTATGCAGTTTTGTAAATTTTGTCATCTGCTCCCACCGGCACACAATGGCCTACTCTTCCGAAAAGTGGAGCAGGTTTTAACGTGTGCGCAAGATGTTATGCATACGTTTGCATACAGGACCTCGGTTTACAGTCTCATCCGAAGGACTTTTGGGGAGAGTGGAGTCGGCACTAATGTTAACTCCAGAGGAAAAATTCTCTTGAATGAGATTCGAACCCGGGTCAAGGAAGAGATCACAAGTACCTCACTCTGACCACCAGGCTATCCCGTCCCCCTGTCTATAGTATCTAGTAATAGAACAAACACAAACGAGATGATAGAATTAAAACATTGCTATTTATCAGAGAGCATTTACACACACACACACACACACACTTAATGCGCTTATGCAAAAATGTTTAAGAACTACACATCAATCCAATCAACCATACTTAGAACAGACTAAAGATATTGATACTCTCTGCTAACCCCGAAAAATCTTTCACGTGTGGCTCACTGTGACTGAAAAAGCTACACTTTGCTTGCTATATATGTATGTGGAAGGGGGAAAAGGTGGAGAAAGGGTTGTTTTTATTTTTTTTATTTTTTTTTTATTTTTTATATAATTTAATTTTGAACAGGATAGGGAATAAGTGATGTATGTAAACACGTGTATATTCTGCAAATTCACAAGGAGAAAACCAAACCACTGATTTGACGACTAGATTGGATTTTTTTTTTTTTTTTTTTTTTCACTTACCCAGTTTAATAGTTTCAGGATAAATATTTAATTTTTATTTTATTTTATTAATTATACTAATGAGACTATTAGCACTATTATATTTATATTATTTTGATAAGTGGAAAGGCCTTACTTTTTTGTTCTGGTTGTTGTTGTGTATGTTTTTTGTTGTGTTTTGTTTGTTTTTTGTTTGTTTGTTTGAATGTTTGTTTGTTTGTTTTTGTTCATATGTGTAGGGTTTTTTATTTATGAAATATAATCATAAATCATTATTATAATTCTTCTGGTTGCTGTTTGTGTTTTCCCCCTTCCTCTTGATACCCCCTCCCCACCCGTTCCCACCCCCCCCCTCCAAATTTTTTTCTTTTTTGAGTGTGTGGGGTTTTTTTGTGTGTTTTTTTTTTTTGGGGTTGTGTTTGTTTGTTTGCTTGTTTTTTGTTTGTTTTTTGCTTTAGTTTTGTTTTGCTTGGTGTTTTTTTCCGTTCATTATGTTTGTTTGGTTCTCTGTTGCTTTTGTTTGTTTATTAGTTTTTTGGTTAGTTTGAATGTTTGTTAGTGTACATGTTATTTCCTCTCAGTGGAGATTGGTATTATCATATGTATTGTTGCGTTTGTTTTTCGGGGTTTTATTTTTGTTTTTTTGTTTGTTTGTTTTGTTTTGTTTTGTTTTTTCTTTTCTTCCTCATAACATAAGTATGAATTGAAGTGTGGAGATAATGTAATCTGACATAAGTTGCTTATTGACATTTCATGGATTTTTTTTTTTTTTTTGTATTTTTTTTTAAGTCTTAAATAATGGTTGGTGACATTGTATTGATATAAGCTGTTGACACCATATGATTAAAAATTTTTTTTTAAATGTGTGCATGCCCATATGTTTGTTATGTTATTCCACTCAGTGGTGATGGGTATTATCATATGGTATTGTTGCTTTAGTTGTTTTTTTCTTTTCTTCCTTCTAATATATAATCCGTGTGGATTGGTTTTTTGATGTTTTGGTTTGATTGTTTGTTTTTTGGTGTGTTTTTATGTGTTTTTTGTTTGTTTGTTTGTTTTTGTTTTTCTTTTGTTTGATTGTATGTTTGTTAGCGTATATGTCATTTCCTCTCAGTGATGATGGGTATTATCATAAGGTATCGTTGTGTTTGTTGTTTTTTCCTTATCTTCTTTTAAAAATATAAAGTATGAATTGAAGTATAGAGATATTGTAATTTGACATAAATTGCTTATAGATTTTTTATAATTTTACTTATTTATTTTGAAATTTTGTTGTTGTTGTTGTTGTATTTATTCATTTTTTTAAAAATTTGTTTTTTATTATTATTATTATCATTATTATTATCATTATTATTAAGTCTTAATGTTTTTTGGTTACATTGTAATTGATATAAGCTGTTGTGTGTGTGTGTGTGTGTGTGTGTGTGTGTGTGTGTGTGTGTGTGTGTGTGTGTGTGTGAGTGTGTGTTTTTTTTTGTTTTTTTTTGACACTATATGATTTTTTTAAAAAGACTTTAAATGTGTGCATGTACCTACGAGTATACGAGCTGAGTGGAAGAGCGCAAACCGTGTGTGTGTGTGTGTGTGTGTGTGTGTGTGTGTGTGTGTGTGTGTGTGTGTGTGTGTGTGTGTGTGTGTGTGTGTGTGTAGATGCACGGATGTGTGTGTGTGTGTGTGTGTGTGTGTGTGTGTGTGTGTGTGTGTGTGTGTGTGTGTGTGTGTGTGTGTGTGTGTGTGTGTATGGGTGTGTGGGTGTATGTGCATATGGGTGTATGGCTTTCGAGTAGATTTTAAAAAAAATTTTTATTATTATTTTTTTTAATTTATTTTATTTATTTATTTTATTTATTTTATTTTCTCTTTTGGTTGTTGTTATAGTAGTTGCTTGTATTGTTTATAGGCATAGTTTATTTTAAAGTTGTTGAAATCATGTTAGCAAGTTAATGTTGGTGAAATGTTTGTTGTTGTTGTTTTAATTGTTTGTTTGCTTTTTCCCCTTTTCTTTCTTTCGTTGGTTTTTTTTTTGTTTGCTAGGGATTTTCTACCTTGTCTTTTGTTGGTTTTTGTTTTGTTTAGGATTTGATTTTTGCTATTGTTTTGATTTTTTTCTTTTCTTTTCTTTAGATAGATGGCTTGATGGAAAAAAGCAGATCGCTGCTTACTCAATGTACCATCTGGAAATAAAAATTTGATTGATTGATTGATTGATTGATTGACACACACACACACACACACACACACACACACACACACACACACACACACACACACACACACACACACACACATATATATAATACACACACACACACACTCCTGTCTGTGTTTCACAGCGGACCACCATGACCACCACCACCACCACCATGACCAGCAGCAGTCAACAGCGGCGAGGCGACATCAGCCAGCAGGTGAGAGATGCTGTCCAAGACTCCCGGTGGGAGGAGGTGATCGCGGCCGTTCAGAGCAGTGACTGCAGCCATGAACAGCGCCAGTGGGTGGTCAGGAAGGGAGCGATGCAGGCTCCAGACAAGGTCATGGCCAGGATCCTCCAGGCGTGTGCCAAGGTCCCGCAGGACTGGGTCTTCCCCCACCTCTTCAAAAGGCAGCTGTGGGCCTGTGTGGACCTCCTCTTGCGGCAGAAGGTCAGTAGAGGTGACGGTGAGCATCGCACGAGGGTCATCATTCAAGAAGCCCTGAAGTGGTGCACCGAGGAGGATTTCGCTACGCACGTGCTGCACTACTGCACTGAGCAGGAGCTTCACCACGTGTCAGCACTCATGGCCTCTCAGGGTTTGTGGACACCGGTCAACAGCGTCACGCCTGGTGATGGCGGCGGAGTCACGCGGCATGTGGTGTCACAGCTAGTGTGTCGAGGCTTGTGGGACGCGCTGGCCAGGTTTGTGGGGCGTGACGTCAGAAGCGAGCAGCACAGGTGGGCGGTGGTGGAGGCCAGTCAACATGCTGACGATATCGATTTCCGCCACCATATCGTGCCCGTGTGTCAAGGTGAGGAGGTGGATGAGGCGGTCACCCACCTGGCGTCACGGGGTCTGTGGATGTCGGTGGGCAAGGTGTTAGAGCAAGGTGTCAGCCCTGAGCAACGCAGGTGGACGGTGGAACAGGCGGGAAAACACGCTGACTATGTTTACCTTCAGACAGACATATTACCCCGCTGTCAGGGCCGGGACCTGGAGCTCATACTGACTCACCTGGTCTCTCGGGGGCTCTGGGAATTGGTGGGCGAGGTGTTGGAGCGAGGCGTGAGCGTGACGCAGCACAGGTGGGCGGTGGAGCAGGCCTGTGGACGTGCCGCAGACGCTGACGTGCTGGATCACGTGTTACCTCGCTGCGCGGACCAGGAGCTGGAAGCAGTCGTCGCTCCCCTGGTGTCACGGGGGCTGTGGAGAAGCATGGACAAGGTGTTACAGCGCGGCGTCAGTTCCGCGCAACACAGGTGGGCAGTGTACGAGGCCTGCAACCGTGCCTCTGAAGAGGAGCTTCTGGACTCCATGCTGCATCACTGTAAAGAAGGTGACCTTGAAGAGATGGCGATTCGCATGGCAACACGAGGCCTGTGGGAACCTGTCCACCAAGGTACAGACAGTGACGTCAGCATCAGGCAACACATTCTGTCCCGGCTGGTGTCACGAGGTGTGTGGGGAGCTGTGGGCAGGTTTTTGCAGCGTGACCTCAGCAGGGCACTGTCCAGGTGGGCTGTGCTGCAGGCCAGTCAGCATGCTGGGAATCAGGATGTCATCAGTCACATATTACCCCACTGTCACCAGGAGGACCTGCCAGACGTGATGACTCACCTGGTGTCACGTGGCCGGTGGCGCTCTGTGGGCGAGGTGTTAGAGCAAGGTGTTAGGGTGACACAACACAGGTGGGCGGTAATGCAGGCCCTGAAGCATGCAGGGCCTCCTAAGTTTGTGACGTACATACTCCCCCGGTGTCACCACACAGACCTGAATTATGTTCTGACTCACCTGGTGCGGTGGAGACAGTGGAGGGCGGTGGGCATGTTGTTGAAACAAGGTGTCAGCCCTTCACAAAGCAAATGGGCGGTAAAACAGGCCAGTGCACATGCTGATGGGTTTGATCTATATGGGGAAATAGTACCTAATTGTCATCAAGAGGATCTGGTAGACATATCAAGCCACCTGATGTCAAAAGGTATGTGGTCAACGGTATCCCAGGTGTTAGCTAAAGGTGTGGGCACTGCGAAACACAGGCAGGTTGTGGAACAGGCTAGTCAGTGTGCTAGTGATGAAATCTTTTTTCAGCGCATGGTGCGTCGATGTCGGGATGAAGATCTGGAAGTGGTGCTACCCCACCTGGTGTCCCGTGGTCTTTGGAAGTCAACAGGTAAGGTGTTGGAGAGAGGTGTGGGTACTGCGCTACACACGTGGGCTGTGAAACAGGCTGCTATCCACGCTGATGACGACACCTTCGATTGCTTGACTCTCCCCCACTGTAAGAAAGAGGACATCGTGGACACGTTCCAGGACCTTGTGGCAAACAGAAAGTGGGTGTGCACAAAGCACGTGCTGTACGACACCATCCACGATGCTTTGCTCACCTGGATGACGTCACAGCAGGATGTAAAGGGTCAAGACACACAGTTCTGGAAACTGATCCTCCACTGCCGTTTTGACGCATCACTGGCGTTGGATCTGACGAAAAACGTGAGCCAGAAAATACAAATCGGATCCCACCATCATTCTGTGCTGAGGATCAGCTCTGACCTTGCCCGTGAAGCTTCCAGTCAACGGGAACTGTGTCAGTCCCTGGTGCTGGCACTGCTGTACACTCTCTGCTGCGTGATGTGTGCTGAGGATTTAGAATACTCAGACGCCGCAGAGAGCACCCGGGAGCGTGTTTCTGAAATCTACACGCACATCACTCACTGCATTCAAGACAATGCAGTCGGCAACAAACACAACGTACCCAAAGCCACCAAGAAAAAAAAGCAGGCCAAAGTGCAGACTTTGTCAGGCATCAAGGACAAAGAGAAATGGACGGCAGTCTTCACCGAAATAGCAGACGCTCACAAATCTGACCCCCTGTTTCTCCTTCATTTCCTGCAAGGTCTAAACCTGTATTACGCCAACAGGCAAGGCGAGAGTGACGACTCCATTTTACTGGTGATTCTAGCAGTGCTCCCTCTGTTCCCACAACTGCAAAGCACGACACTCCAAGTCATGTTGCGAGACAGGAGATGGGACGTCATCAGCCGGGCCTGTCTGTCTCACCTGTGGGAACATGACCGGCGACAGCTGTTCAAGGCAGCTGTGGAGCAGAGGCAGTGGGGCGTGGTCAGGCAGTGGGCAGACCACACTGTGCACAACGACCAGCGAGACTGGGCCATGAAGGAGGCCTTCAGAGAGAAGCAGTGGCGGGTGTACTTGCTGCTGGCGGACCACGGACTGACCATGCGGGAGCACATGCACGCCTGCTACATCCTGGCCAAGTATGGCGACTGGGACACTGTGCTGGAGATGGTGGAGAGAGGAGGGGACATCACTGAGGTCAGCAACCTCCTGGAGACTTGGGTCTCTAACAACCTGAGGAAAACGCCCCAGGGAGATCGATCGGTTTTTGAACGACGGTGTGAAAAGTTGATCAGACTGCGACTCCGTTTCGTCAAGAACTCTGTGGAGCGTCCAGTGAAGAGCCTGCAGAACTGCCTGTGGGGCAGCGTGATGTTCAACATCCTGCACGAGCCCACAGAGGAGTTCTTCTCTCAGGTGCTGCACACAGTGATGGAGAAACAACAGTGGCACATCCTGATGCACCTGGTGAGACTGGGAATGACCCCAGGTGAGCGAGACTGGCTGTTTCCCCTCATGGTCACACAGCAGCAGTGGGGCGTGTGCAGAAAGCTGCTGGAGATGGGCGTGGATGTCCGCCTGTGTCTGGAGGCTCTGCCAGAACTGCTGGAGAAGAACCAGTGGACGCTGGTGGCCAGGGTGATGGAATACAGTGTGGACGATGCCGTGAGACACCAGGTGATGCAGTGTGCCTTCCAGAGGAGGGAAGGAGTGTTGTTCTGGCACTGCCTCACCGCCATGGAGAACACGGACCACATGTCTGCAGAGACACGGGTCAGGCTGTTCCACCAGGCCATCAGTCGGGACGTGTGGCAGGCCGTGAAGCCTCTAGTGGAGGAGGATGTCCAGCACCGGGACCTGGCTTTCCTGGAGGCCATCGAGCAACACCTGTGGGATGTGGTGGACCACTGCCAGGTGCTGGGTGCTGACATCAACATGCAGGACGAGAACGGGGAAACCCCGCTGCACAGGGAGGCCCGGAAAAAAGAGTGGAGGGCGGTGGAGGAAATCGTCTTCCGCGAGGGTCAGCCCAACCTGGTGGACAAGGACGGCGTCAGCGTGCTGAACAGACTGATCGCTCACGACCAGAGCCAGGCTGTCAAGCTGGTGATTAAATACGGGGGCAGCATTCACCTGCCCGCCAGGTGGAGCGAGCACAAAAGCCACAGCCTGACCCCTCTGCAGGCGCTGATCGACAGACGGCAAGGGGACGTCATCCAGTTCACCGTGCTGTGGTGTCCGGAGCAGAACAAGGGAGTGAATGACAGAGGGGAGACAACTCTGCACGCTGTCTGCGCCTCTGAGGGGTGGGGGGAGGGGATGGAGGACTTGGTGGTCAGGCAGGTGGACCCTGTGGCGGTGACGGAGACGGGACACACAGCGCTGGCCTACGCCGTGCTGAACACGCATGGCCCTGAAGCCATGGTGACCCAGTGCTGCAGACTGGGCTTCCCCTCACACCAGCCCCCACTGACCCGCGGTCAGTCCTCCCTGCCTGCAGACATCCTCGACACCCTCGTGAAGATGTGGCGGTTTTCCAAACCCCCGCGCTACTTCCACTGCGACTTCATGCAGCGCAGCGCCCTCTCTTCCCCGCTGCTGTTAGCCGTGCTGCGGGACTTACCCCGCGTCATTCTCCTGCTGTTTGAATCAGGGTCCGCGTCCGGCAGGGACCTCTCCACGCTGGTCACGCAGCTTTCCAGGCTCAAGGACCTCAGAGAAAGCCAGGACCGAGCCCTCTATGAGAAGTTTCTGAAGCCAGTGCACAGACGACAAGTTGATTCCGATCAGTGGTTGCAGCTGTATGAGCGACTGGTTCACACGGTAGAAAAGAACACAGCCCTGATGAAGGGGCTGGCTGCTACTCCGCGCTCGCTGTTGTCTTCCTGTCGTCTGCTCATCTTACGTCACTTCCACTTCAGCAACAAAAAACGCCAGGTGTATATACAAGCCCTGCCCTTACCTCTGCCCCTGAGGGAGTATTTGATGTTCTCGGATTACGGTGGTGATCATGACCGTGGTGCTTCCTCCTCGTTGTCATCAACGTGACAGTTCCTGATCGGATTAGCAGGGTGTTTGATGAGGGTGAGAGTTCTGATCGGAACAAAATGTGTTCTGATAATACAGAGGACCCTGAATTCTCGTCTACACAGATGGTTTCTTCTTCGTGGGATGAACGTTCAGACAGCAAGTAGTGTTATCTGTCATAATTATGAGCTGCTGTTAAGTGCCTGACAAGTTTGGCTCAGCACATCCGACTTTAGTATGGGAGAGAACTGTTATTTTCAAAATCTTTCCGGGGGAAAAAAATCCTGGAGAATGGACCCAAGAAGGCAGAAAATAGACAAGAAGGAGGTGACAGGAAGAAAACGAACAAGGCAGAAACATAGAGAGGGATAGAAAAGTGGGAATTCCTAGGACAGACTTTCAAGAAGGTGGGGATGCTGTTTCTACTGCCAGGCCCCCTGGCCTCCCCTTGGGGGAATCTCAACCCATGATTATTACACCATGTGCAGGGGCAGCGTGTTTTGAGACCCCTTTGGGATCCTATGTTTTAGAGCAGTATAAAGAAGTGATCCCTAGGAAGATAGAATAAACCAGTGATAAGATATTGTTGATGTTTCAAATTCTACAGCGCTGTTGTAATGTGCAGAAATAAAGGAAAACAGACACTGCTGGAGGGGCAAAAAAGCACATCCCAAGTATTTTTTTTTTTTGGGGGGGGTGAGTGGGGGGTGGGGGTAAAGCTTGATATGTTGGTTCTTTCTGAATCTTCGCGTGTACACTATTTAATATCAATGTCCATTTTCTGTTAAAAACTTTGGGGGGATTAAAACACAAGAGATTTTGCATATATATCATAATGAATAATGATACACAATATCACTTGGTGTATTTATAATATCGATAGAACATTCAAATCAAGATAAATTCAATCAAATAAACTGGAAACAAAACAGTGCAAAAATGGGAAAAGTATACATATGTATATCTGAGTGTGTTTTACTTTTTATTCATTTTTGTTTCAACCGATTCAGCATTGGTTTTAAAGAGCAGTTTACTGAATGACCAAAATGATCTGAAGTTGTAATGTCAATGGTGTGAGATTTTGTTTACAGTTTTGTCACATGTGTCATCAACCATGATGTGATGGTTGCTGTGTTGGTTATTATTGCATTTTTCACCAACGTATGATGTGGTTGTTAATAACTATTCTTATAATATAATGAATATCAACCACTAATGTGAATTTGACATGCTGTATGTGGGAAAGATTTTTAAAGTTTTATTGTTTTGCCAGCAGTGATATCAGATGGAAATGTCAACGTGTTGATCCTATCCCCTCTTCCCCTATCCCATCCTCCCCTACCCCCTCCTATCCCCCTCCCCCTCCTCTCCTACCTCCTCCGCCTCTATCCCCGGCCTCCCCTATCCCCCTCCTACCCTCCTGGGATTAAAAAAACAACGATTGATTGATTGATTGATTGATTGATTTATTCATTCATTCATTTTTGTTTTGTTTTGTTTTTATTCATTCATTTATTTATTTATTCATTTATTTAGTTAGTTAGTTAGTTTTTATCGTTTCTCGTTTATAGTTACTAGTTACACCAATGGTGAGATTTTGCGTAAACAACCGGCCATGTATTTATTTATTTATTTATTTATTTATTTGGTTTCTTTCTGTTTTCACGCACGCACGCACGCACGCACGCATGCACGCACGCACGCACGCGCGCGCGCACACACACACACACACACACACACACACACACACACACACACACACACACACACACACACACACACACACACAGAGGAAACATTCACACACATGCGCACGCATTTCTTTTATATAAACCAAATTGTTACAACACGTTATATGATAAGAGAAATACAACTTGAATTAATACTGTATTTTTCATAAGATATTGAACACAGTCTGAAAAAAGATATAGACACAGATGTGGAGCACAGATGTGTGTACACATTAAAAATCCACATATCTGTACATATAAACAAGAGTAGGTCAGACATGACAGGTGGAATGGATGACACAAACATACCCAGCATGCAGTCAGCTTCCTGAGGGGCATGGGCTCCGCCAGGTTACTTGTCCACCCGTGCTGTGTCCCCATTGACTCCTCAAGGAGTTAAGGGAGAAGTCTTGTCAAGTCAGCGATCACCATTAGCTTTTCTATATTTCTTTCTTTTTCTTTTCTCTTTTTTTTTTTTTAAAGTATAACTCCGTCCTTCTTGCCAGATTTGCGGTCAAGGTCGTGCCATATGACCTTTTCATATTTGTTTTGTTTTTATACAGTACACTGTTGGCATTGATCACAATGTTGTTGTGATGATTTATGACGTAAAAGTGTTTGTTAACCTGTCTTTGTCACCCTGTGTTGTTCGTGTGGATTGTCAGACTCATGGGAGATAATTTTGCATGGGACAAAATGTTACCACACTGTATTTGCTTCCCCTTAATTGATTGCCCGTGTAACTTTTCTCTCTCTCTCTCCCCTCCTCCTCTCTCTTCCCCTCTCACTCTCTCTCTCTCTCCCCTCTCTCTCTCTTACTCTCTCATCACCTCGATATAAA
>JASPKP010002302.1:0-17500 GCA_030674155.1 Stramonita haemastoma
CGTAAAACTGCCCCAAGAGATAAGATAATTAACACTCCCATTTTTATCATTTTTAAAAAATTCCCACCCACCCGAAACTTATAAAAAAAAAAAAATATGCTGGGGGAAAAAAAAAAGGGCTGTAAAAATATATACCGTATTTAAAAAAAAAAAAAAACAAACCCTGACAATTCACATTAAAAAAATGGTTTGGTTTTTTTTTTACTAACTTTTTGGGGGAAAAAAGCAGAAAAAAAGCCCAAAAACCGTACAACAAAGTTCAAAAAAAATTTTAAAATTTTTTTTTTCACTTCTTTTAAAACAAAAAAGGGGGGGTAGGGGTTTTTTTTTTTTTTTTCAAGCAAAAAAGTTAATATATGAACAATATCAAAATAAATAAACTCCCACCCCTTTTAAAAAAAAAAAAAAAGATTGGAAAGAAATTTTTAAAAGACAAAAAAATGTCGGGTTTTTAAAAAAAAATACTATAAATATCAACAACTTTCATCACAAAGAAATCTGCTAATATGAATTTCCCAATACAGTTTCTTTTTCAAAATCAATCAAAAAAAAAAAAAAAAAAAAAGGGAAGAAAAGAGGGGGGAAAGAAAAAAGGGGAGAGAGAAGAGAGAAGAGAGAGAAGAGAGAAAAGAGAGAAAAGACCGACAGACAGACAAAACAGACGAACAGACAGGCGGGCAGACAGGGCAGACAGACGGGCAAAACACGGGCATACACAGCACGAAAACAAACAAACTAAGATTTTTGGGACCGACACGATAACATGTAAAAGTTTTATCATACAAAAAATCAAAAAAATTTCTCGGGCTTCTCAAATTTTTTTTTTTTTAATTTTTATCAAAAAGTATCACAATTTCTGCCAACTTCACTCCCCCCCCCCCCTCCCCATCCCCCCGTCTCCTCTCACCCCCCCCCCCCCCCCCCCTTTCCCAACCACTTTTTTTCCGACCAAAAAAACCTCCCCCCACCCTTTTTCCCCCCAAAACTTGCCCCCCCATAACAACTTTTTACACCACACCCCCCCCCCAAAAAGACTACAAAATACCATCCCCCCCCCCCCCCCCCAAAAAAAAAAAAAAAAAAAAAAAAAAAAACCCGTTAGCAAACTTTCATCATAAATCACATCATCATCATCACATCATCATCCCTCATCATCAAAAAAGAAGAAAACCCGAAGAAAGGGGCTGTTGTAACCCTCAGGGGTTTGGGTGTTGTGTGTTGTGGGGGTGTGTGTGGTGTGTGTGTGGTTTTGTGGTTTTGTGTGTGGTTTTTTGTGTGTGTGCATGCGTCGGCTGCGGTGTACGGGTTTCTGTTGTGGGTTAGTGTATATTTTTGGGGGGTTTTGGGTGTGTTAGGGTTTTGGGGGCAAAATGCGCGTGTTATGCAGTGTGTCACAGCGCCGCGGCGTGTCCCATCGTGCACGCCTGCTGTTTTGCCCCCCCTCCCCTCCTTCTCATTCATGAAATTTTTTGATCAGACGAGGGGAGGGGGAAGAGATGGGGAATCTTTTGGGGCCGAGATGGAGTTAGCGTCTGCAAATAGCGCAATTGCAGGCTGCAGGAGATCCTGATGATGTCAAAAGGCCCCCCTTCGGGCCAGGAGGGGCCCTTCCCCTCTCCCCCTCCCGATCACCTGTAAGACACACACAACACACCACCACAACTTTTTAAAAAATAGTTCTTTAGAAAATTTTTTTTTTGTTTTAAGTCATACACCCAAATTTTTTATGTATTTTTCTTGTTTATCACTGTTTTTTCCCCCAAAAAAGTGACGTATACATTATTAAAAAAAAAAACCCATTTTACGCACACACCCTCAAAAAACTAACCCTCCCCTTCCCTTTTCCCCCCCCTCCCAAAAAACTTTTTAGTGAACGACGTAAAAACGAAGCAACAACAACAACAAAAACCCAAAAAACCCCACAACACAACCAAAACACAAACCCCCCCCAAAAACACACACACACACACACGCACCCCAAAAACACACACACACCAAAAAACACACACACCCCCACCCCCCCACACACACAAAACACACACAGGCCAGGGGGGCAGCTGATTTAAAAAAAAAAAAAACAACAACCCCCAAAAAAACCCCCCCCCGGAAAACCCATAACAAGCAGTAGAAATACAAACAAAACTGCTTTTTAAAACACGGGCAAATAAGTACAAAGGACAGGGGAAAAGGGGAATGGTAGATCACACCCCAACCAAAAAAAGCAACACACAAAAAACACAACAACAGCAGCAGCATAAAAAAACAGCAGCGCAACAAAAACCCAGCAAAAGGGGGGCCCCCAACAACAAAAAGGAGCCGCAAAACAACAACACGCAACAGCACAGCAACAACAACAGCAGCAGCACAAACAACAGCAGCACGCAACAACAACAGCAGCAGCAGCAACAGCACACAACAAAACAAAGCACAGCCCGCACAGCACAGCAGCAACAGCACAGTGCAGCACCCAAAAACAACAACACAAAACAACAAAAAAAACAACAACAACACAACAACAAAACAACAACACCAGCACAGCAACAAAAAAAACAACAACACCCCCAAACCCGCAGCACAGGGAGCACAACCCCCAAAAAAAAAAAAAAAAGCACAGCAACAACAACAACCTCCAAAAGTACGCAGATAAAAATAAAAAAAACCAAAAAAAAACATTAAAACCCCCAAAAAAATTCCCCCCCCCCCCCCACCCCCTCTCACTTCCCTCCCTCCCCCCCCCCCACCCCCACACTAACCCCAAAACCTAAACCTAAAAATACCACCAACGGGCAGACACAAAACTGAAGACAGACCCAAAAAAAAAAAAAAACCACGCTGCATCAACATCGAAAAGAACGGTTTTTACGTAACCCTCACACCATGACGATAACCCCCCCTCCCCCCCCCCCCCCCAAACCACATTACCCCATCCCCAAAACCCCCACCCCATCTCCCCCTCCCCAAAAACCCCCACCACCCCCACCCACCATCCCAACACTGTTTTCCCCATCCTCTACAAAACCCCGCCACATGGGAGGGGGACGGGAACCAATATCGATTAATCCGGATATAAAAATTTTAAATATAATAATAATATAAATATTAAAATATATATATAAAATATATTAAAAATTTTTTAAAAATATTTTAAAATTTTAATATATATAAATATATACCCCAAAAAAAAATATTTAAATATAAAAATATTAATTTTTATTATATTTTCAAAAACTACACACCATCTACTATCTATCTATCCTATTTATCTATCATCATGTTTTGGGGGGTTTTCTTTTCTTTTCCCTTTTCCCCCTCTCTCCCTCCCCTCTCTTTCTCTATCGTTTTCGGCAAGAGCCCAGGGTTTACCAAAAAAATATTTTTCTGTAAGCAAAACCTTTTTCCTCCCCCCCCCCCCCCCCCCCCACAATTTAGGACCCAATTTCTTCATCCCCCTTAAAAAATGGGGGCCTAAACTCGAACCGGTTGCATTTTTTTTGGAATTCTGTCAACCTTTGCACGGGGGGCCCAAAAAAAAATGCCAGATACCGGGGAAAAAAATATAATTTTTATCAAAGCAAACACACCACAACATAACATGCAACAAGGAACACAAACCGCCGCACACAACCACACACACACCCCCCCACCCACGCAGCACCCCACAACAACACAAACAAAAACCACCCCATGCACCACAACACCTCGCGCACGCACACACATACACGCCCACAAAAAAACACACACACCTAAAACACCCCCACTCCAAACACACACCCCCCCCCCCACCCCCCAACACACCAAACCCCCACACACCCTACACACACACACACACACACACACACACACCACACACACACACACACACACACACACACACACCACACAACACACACTACACACACACACACGCTAAACGAAACAAAATCCCCCAACCAAACAAAAACGTTAATTTCTGCAAAAGGGACATTGCATAGCCATTCTCAGAGAGATATCGGATTCCGTTTGTTTTCGGAGTGTGTGTGTGTGTGTTGTGTGTGTGTGTGTGTGTGTGTGTGTGTGTGTGGTGTGTGTGTGTGTGTGTGTGTGTGTGTGTGTGTGTGTGTGTGTGTGGTGTGTGCGTGGTGAGTGCGTGTGTGTATTGTGTGTGTGTGTGTTCGTTGTGTGTTTTGTATGTGTGTTGGTGTATGTGTGTGTGTGTGTGTGTACACGCGTGTGTCTGTGCGTGTAAGTATGCACGCATCATGCAGCCGTGTACATGCATCTCTCTCTCTCTCTCTCTCTCTCTCTCTCTCTTCCTCTCTCTCTCTCTCTCTCTCTCTCTCTCTCTCTCTTCCAGTGTGTGTGTGTGTGTGTGTGTGTGTGTGTGTGTGTGTGTGTGTGTGTGTGTTGTGTGTGTGTGTGTCCGCGCTCTCTTTCTCTCTCTCTCTCTCTCCATTGTGTTGTGTGTGTGTGTGTGTGTGTGTGTGTGTGCTTGCGCGTGCTTGCGCGCGTGCGTGCTTACGAGTGCGCGCGCTTGCTTTCGTGCGCGTACTAGTTTTGCCAAAACGCATACGCCTGGCTATAAAATCAATCACTAAGCGTTGGTGAACGTCCTGTAGAGTTGAGTCAGTCTCTCCATTGGGAAATACTAGCCAATGTCTGCAAGGTGGCCGGTGCCTATCCTATTTTAAATATCTTTTTTTTTGTTTGGTCTGTTTACACATGGAGTCATCGTTCTATACACGTCGAGCTTCCTCTTCTTCTTCTTCGTCGTCGTCGTTGTCGAACGCTCAGACAGCAACGGTTGTTGTCCATCATAATTGAAAGTAAAGGTAAAGGTGTCCCCCCTCGACCTAGGCGGTCGTAGGGGAGTAAGTGTCACGAGACCTCAGCTTCTCTAGGGGACCAGCATATCGAGGGGGCGGCGCCCATCTCCTCTCCCTCGCTCTTTACTTTCCCTGACCCAAAGAGGGCAGGTACCCATTTACAACTGGGTGAACTGGGGATTGTAGTGAAGCCAAGGCGCGCAAAACGGTCTTCAATCCAACTGGTAACCACGCTCGACGCTGCTTAACTTGACTGTGGGAAAGCGAGCGATCTGACCACTTGGCTATCCCGCTTCCCCACTATCATAATTGTGACCCTAATAAAAAAAAAACAAACAAAAAAACCCCCAGCATGCACTCAAGTGTGCACACAAGACACCATCCCTGAGAGAAATCAGGGAGTCCCCAGGACGGCTTGGGGCTGTTAATGGCAACGTTCTGGGGGCTCCTACGACGGCACTAGAACCATTCGTATCCGTGCTTTGCTTTTCCAATGGACCATTCCGGTGGTGGAGAGGCGGGGGTGGGGGGGGGGGGGGGGGGGGGGGGGGGGGGGGGGGGTCTGCTGCATGGGTAACAGCTTGCCCTCCATACTTGCTTACTCAGGCTTTGCGCTCTAGAGCCAAAATCGCGACTCCATAGTCTTCCGAGACTGACGAATGCCTACTATTAAACGTGTGGTTGTGTGTGTGTGTTGTGTGTGTGTGTGTGTGTGTGTGTGTGTGTTGTGTGTGTGTGTGTGTGTGTGTGGTTGTGAGCGCGCTCGCGCGTACGTGTGTGCGTAAGTGTGTACGTGCGCGCGTGTGTGCGTTCTCTTCACACTCACACACATATGTTTGGGTGGGGGGAATGGGGATGGTGGTAAAGGGTGATTAAAAACAGATGGGGGAGAAAATGAGAGACGAGAATTAATTCTACAGAGAGAAGAGAGAGAGAGAGAGAGAGAGAGAGAGAGAGAGAGAGAGAGAGAGAGAAGAGAGGAGAGAGAGAAGAGAGAGGAGAGAGAGAGAGAGAGAGAAGACAGACAGACAGACAGACAGACAGACAGAGAGGAAAGGAAGCGTTAAATGAAGACGCCACAGACGTCTTTTATCTTCGTCTGTAGTCTGACTGACCTCCCACAGTCTTGACACATAACATTGTTATAGTGTGGGTCGATCTGGACTGTCTGACTCTCGAGGAATGGTACAGTACAATGTGTGTGTGTGTGTGTGTGTGTGTTGTGTGTGTGTGTGTGTGTGTGTTGTGTGTGTGTGTGTTTGTGTGTGTGTTTATGTGTGTGTGTGTGTGTGTGTGTGTGTTGTGTGTGTTGTGTTTGTGTGTGTGTGTTTGTGTGTGTGGTGTGTTGTGTGTGTGTGTGTGTGTGTGTGTGTGTGTGTGTGTGTGTATCTCTGTGTGTGTGTGTGTGTTATCTCTGTGTGTTGTGTGTGGTGTGGTTGTGGTGTGTGGTGTGGTGTTGGTGTTTTGTGGTGTGGTTGCGTGGTGTGGTGTGTGGAGGTGGTGGGGTGGTGTGTGTGTGTGTGTGTGTGTGTGTGTGTGTGTGTGTGTGTGTGTGTGTGTGTTGTATTGTGTGTGTGGTGTGTGTGTTTGTGTGTGTGCGTACGTGTGTGTGTGTGTGTGGTGTGTGTGCGTGCGTGCGCACGTGTGTGCACACACACGATCCACACATACCATTCTAGACACACAGGATGTAAAAAAAAAAAAAGCACATACGCGCTTATTCCATTATACTAGATGTAAGAGAACAAATAAATAAATAAGAAAAATACGCACGCAACCACGCCCACACGACACAGACAGACAAACAAACACGCACATACACATACTATCTTCGAAATAAAAGACTGCTATAAAATAAAATGATATAAATTAAAACAGACATACGCGCGCGCGCAGGTACACCCCCCCCCCTCGCCCCCCCCAACACACACACTGCATGCACTGACCTTAGCACGTGCTTCTCTGCCGCCTCGGCCTCAGCCGCCATGGCTCTCTGTAGCTGGATGGGCAGCCGTACGTCTTTGCTGTGTACACACACACACACACACACACACACACACACACACCCCACACACACACACACACACACACCACGAACGCAGGCACGCGATTGCAAATGTTTGTATGTATATACGCAAAACAATGTGTGTAACATACACAGGGCATTATACTCCATTATCCTCCCTTTTCTTTATTTTTATAGATAGACAGAGAGATAGGTAGATAGAGAGATAGATAGATAGATAGATAGATAGATAGATAGATAGATAGATAGATAGATAGATAGATAGATAGATAGATAGATAGATAGATGGATAGGTAGACAGGCAGATAGCAGATAGACAGACAGATAGATAGATAGATACATAGACAGATAGGCAGATAGATAGACAAATAGACATATATATAGACAGACAGACAGATAGGTAGATAGACAGATACATAGACAGATAGGCAGATAGATAGACAAATAGACAGACAGATATATAGACAGACAGACAGATAGGTAGAAAGGTATACAGACATATGGATAGATAGATAGACAGATAGATAGATAAATAGAGATATGGATAGATAGATAGATAGATAGATAGATAGACAGATAGATAGGCAGACAGAAAGGTATACAGACATATAGATAGATAGATAGATAGACAGATAGATAGATAGATAGATAGATAGATAGATAGATAGATAGATAGATAGATAGATAGATAGATAGATAGAGATAGATAGATAGATAGATAGAGATAGAAAGACAGACATATGGATAGATAGACAGACAGATAGGTAGATAGATAGATAAATTGATACATACTTACATACATACTTTACATACATACATACATACATACATACATACATACATACATACATACATACATAGACAGATAGACAGGCAGACAGACAGACAGATAGATACGATAAAATGCATTACAATATTTCCAGGACAAACATGGCATCCTGTGACACACCACAGAGCTGTAAACTGATGCGATGCTTTATACTACAGTACATAATTGCTGTACCCTCCCCCTACCCCCCCATAATCATTCTTCCAGACATACTACAGCGCAACATATAAGGCTATACAGCGCAAGACTGCGCATTGGTGCACGTGCACCCGTGTTTCTATACAACAGTACACCAGTAGTGTACAGATGTACTCACATTTCCACCCGCTCCACCTTGATTCCCCATCTGTCTGTGGCGTCATCCAACGCAGTCTGTGGAAACAGATACAGAAAACATTGACGTCAGAAACATGCACGGCCGGTGACACAGGCCAAAAAGCTTTTTGTCAGTTTTTGATTGTCCTTCGGATGAGACTATAAACCGAGGCCCCGTGTGCGAACGCACGCATACCATCTTGCGCACACGTTAAATCCTGTTCCGCTTTTTTTGTAAGAGTAGGCCACCGTGTGCCGGTGGGAACAGATGACAAGATTTACAAAAACTGCATACACACGGGGACTGGATGTAAAAAAAAACAAACCCACATGAGTGCTTATTCCATTATCCTCGATATAAAAGAATAAATCAATAAAATTGTCAAAATATCACTATTGGTGAACCTCGGAGCTGTAGCTAGCCGAGGAATGATATAAAAAACAAAAACAAAATCTACACAGACTACTGAGAAGGAAGAAAGCAAGCAATTCTCTCCCATGCCCAAGTCGGATGCACTGGGCCTGACTTACTTGTCAGGCTTTTAAACGGCAGGGCAGCAAATTTTCGCTCAAAACAATTAGAAAGGGGAAGAAACAGAGAGACGGATAGAAAAGAGGAAATACCAAGCGTAGATTTTGTAGCTGTTCGTTTGTTTAAAGTTTGTTCAAAGTAAATGATATTTTTCTGTCTTAATTTTTATTTTTATTTTGAGGACAACATAACAAGCCTTCATGGAGAGGACTGATTGAAAGTAGAGACATAATGTGAGGTATAATGATGGAGGAAGATCCTAGGTACGAAATAAGTGTGTCTTTAGATTGGGTCTGACAGTGTCAAATGAAGGATTTTGGCGAAGGGAGAGAGGGAGGTCATTCCAGAAAGATGGACCAGAGAGGAAATAGTGAAAGAACGACGGCCGACACTGGATTGTTTGCATCCAGCATGACTGAAAGCAGTACTCTATGCAACACCCACCCACACCACACCACACCACACCACACCACAAAACACAACACCATATCACACCACACAATTATATATACCTCCCCCCCCCCCCCTCTCTCTCTCTCTCTCTCTCTGTGTCTGTGGCCAACACTCTGTTGGTGATGATGCTGGTATGTAGGGGTAGGGAGGGGGTTTCTTAGCTTTATTCCCTGATCAGGGCACTCACTCAGTCCCACTCAGTCCCATGTCCCAAAGGACGTAGGGGGGACATGAGAGAAGACGCAACAGAGATCTTTTTCCATGCTTCACGATCCTGTGTGGCTAGTAGGAGGTGTTGCAGGGGTTGGGCGGTCCAGTCTTTGATGTTGTCAACCCATGATTTCTTTTGGCGGCCTCTTCTTCTCTTGCCCTCGACTGTTCCTTGCAGGATGGTTTTTGCTAGGGTGTTGTGTCTTGTGGTGTGACCAAACACATCAGCTTTCTCCTCTTTATGGTGGAGAGCAAAGGCTCTTGGGGGCCCACACGCTTTTTGATTTCTTCTTTCACATAGTTATTGGTCTTGTGTTCTTTGTATGATATTTTGAGGAGTCTTCTGTGGCACTTGTTCTCGAATGCTTGGATTTTCCTCTCTAACTCTGCTGTCAGAGTCCATGATTCACAGCCATATAGGAGGATAGATATCACGAGGGATTTGTAAAGGTGGTATTTGGTGCAGAAGCTGATGTTGTTGCTTCTGATGATCTTCTCGAGTCTGACTAGAGCAGATGTTGCTGTTGCAATGCGAGCTTTCACTTCATTGTTTGATGTGCCATCTTTTGTTAGGATGGAGCCTAAGTATTTGAATTGGCTCACCTCTTCTAGTGTTTCTCCATTCATCTTTATTTCCGTGATGTCATTACTCGCGCTGTTGACCATGATCTTTGATTTCTCTGTACTGACCTCCATGCCGTATGCGCTCGCTCGATCTGTTAAATTGTCTGTGAGGATTTGCAGTTCTTGTTTGCTGCTGCCCATGAGGTCAATGTCATCTGCAAATCTGAGGTTGCAAAGGGGTCTTCCACCAATGGAGATGGAAGTGTGGTGGTTTTGCAGTGTCTCTGTCATGATGTTTTCGAGGAAGAGGTTGAAGAGTACAGGTGAGAGAAGGCAGCCCTGGCGAACCCCAACCGTGGTCTTGAAGAACTCGCCCACGTGATTATTCATAAAAACTGCACTTTCTGCGTTCTCGTACAGAGCTTTGATGACTTCAATTAGACAGCTGTCAATGTTGAAGTGCCTGAGTACTTGCCAGAGGCCGTCATGCCATACCCTGTCAAAGGCCTTTTTGAAGTCTATGAAATTGTGGTACAAGTCTTTTTGGTGTTGGAGATGCTTCTCTATCAGAATTCTCAGATTGAAAATTTGTTCCATTGTGCTGCGTTTTGGTCTAAAGCCCGCTTGTTCTTCTGCCAGGAGTTTTTCCGCTTGGTTTTTCAGTCTGTTGAGGACTACCTGCAGCATGATCTTGCTAGGATGACTTATGAGACTGATGGTTCTGTAGTTCTGGCATTGTTTGAGGTTTCCTTTCTTTGGCAGGGGTATTACAAGAGACTGTGTCCATTCTTTTGGCCATTCTTTGGTGTCGTGGATCTTCTGACAAAGTTCTGTGAATCGCCTTGCTGTTTCATTCCCTCCATTTTTTATGAGTTCAGCTGGGATGTTATCGATTCCAGGGGACTTCCCCTTCTTCAATTGTCTAATAGCTGCATCTACTTCACACCTTAGTATTGGTGGGTCTTTATCTTGGTGTTCAGGGGGTTTGTCAGAAACTATGTTGGTATCTGGGCGTAGTGGGTAGTTGTACAATCCCTCACAGTATTCTGTCCAGCGTTGGAGGATGGCATTGTTTTCCGTTAAAAGATTTCCTTCTTTGTCTTCAATAACAGAGGCTTTAGGCTGTGTGGTTTTCGTTAGTGCTTTCAAAGTGTCGTAAGCTGTTTTGCTGTTTCCCTTGGTCATTCCAGCTTCGATGTTGTTGCATTGTTCTTCTATCCACGCTTCTTTGGTTTCTCTCATCTTTTTCCTCACTTCTCTGTGGCTATCCATGTACTTCTTGTAAGCTTCTTGACTTGTGAACTTTTGTTTCTTAAGTTCTCTTCTTTTGTCGCAGAGGTCAAGAACCTCATTTGTCACCCAAGGTTGTTTCTTTGCTCTGCTTCTTCCTAATGTTTCTTCTGCTGCTGTCGTTAGCACTTCTTTGATGTTGTTGGCCAATGTGTCCACATCATTGTCGATGGCTGTGAGTGCGGCGAACTTTCCTCCAATGTTGGCTTGGAAGATCTCAACCACTGTTGGGTCTTTCAGTTTTTCCAGGTCGAATCTTATGCGTGGGCTTTTTGGCTGTTGTTTTGCTTTCAGTTTCAGCCTGATGGTGGTAAGTACAAGGTCGTGGTCACTGCCAATGTCAGCTCCTGGGAATGTTCTTGTGTTTGCCTTGTTTATGCTGGATTTGAATCTTTGGGGTGACAGAATGTAATCAATTTGATTATGAATCAGACCATTTGGTGAGTGCCAGGTTGATGTTCTGGATGGCTTGTGAGGGTGGAGTGTGTTAGCCAAAGTCAGTTTGTGCTTCTTTGCGAATTCCAGCAGCCGCTGTCCTCTGTCATTTGTTTCTCCCAGTCCAAATCGTCCTGTGGTTCCTGCCCAGGTGTCATAGGCATCAGGTCCCACCTTAGCATTCCAGTCGCCTTCCACAATAAGGATGTCTTTTTTGGGCGTTTTGGAGATGACGTTTTCAAGTTCTTCATAGAATTCTTCTATCTGATCGTCATCGTAGACAGATGTTGGAGCATACACTTGGATGATGGTGAGATTTGGGGTTTTGCAGAAACTCTGATTGAGATGAGTCTGCTGGATACTGGTGTGCAGCTGATGATGCTTGACACAATCTCTTTCCTGACAATAAAGCCTACTCCATGTTGATGTAGTTTTTCTTCTCCGCTGTACCATATTTTGTGGCCGTCTTGCGTGGTTGTTTCTCCAAAGCCAATCCATCTGACTTCCGCAAGCCCTACTATGTCCCATTTATACCTCTGTAATTCATGTGTAAGTTCCTGTACTCTTCCTGTTTGGTACAGAGTTCTTACATTCCATGTACCAATGGTTGTCCCTTTATCTGGAAGCTTTAGGGTTTGTTCTGCCCCAGTAGCACACTTGTCACTCCCACCCTGGAGACTTGCAGTGGGTAGCGCGGTCGTTGTTGATCCGGGCCTCGACCGATCCGGCATGTCTTTCTGTTTTGTTTTACTCATCATGTCCTTGCAGTGGGCTTGAGGAAGCTTGGTGGCGCCCATCTCCTCTCCAAGACTCCTACTGGTGGTTAAGAATGCACCAGCCCCTCACAACGTTTCGCCCGCCAGTAGAAGCGGTTACCGGGGTGTGGGTGGGTTAAGGACCCGGACCCAGAAGTGAGAGTTGAGTGCCAAGTGAGGACCAGTGCTCCCGTCCATCCCGAAGGATGCTACTGCCAGGTTTACAAAGGTACCACCTCTCCTTAAGCACCCCATACACCCCGGGCAAGGGCCGGATAAAAAAAAGTATGTAATGCTTACTCTGTAACCCTTGAAAAATAAAGATTAGTCATTCATTCATTCATTCATTCATTCATTCATTCATTCATTCATTCTCTCTCTCTCTCTCTCTCTCTCTCTCTCTCTCTCTCTCTCTCTCTCTCTGTGTCTGTGGCCAACTCTCTGTTGGTGATGATGCTGGTATGTATTTATTTATTTATTTATTTATTCTTTTATATCGAGGATAACAGAATAAGCAACATGTGCTTTTTTTCATCCGGTCCCGTGTGTATGCAGTTTTTGTAAATATTGTCATCTGTTCCCACCGGCACACGATGGCCTACTCTTACGAAAAGCGGAACAGGATTTAACGTGTGCGCAAGATGTTCTGCGTGCGTTCGCACACGGGGCCTCGGTTTAAAGTCTCATCCGAAGGACTTTTGGGGAGAGTGGAGTCAGCACTGATGTTAACTCCAGGAAGAAAATTTCCTCGACCGGATTCGAACCCGGGTCTTCAAATTGCGAGCGCAATGTTCTGACCACTAGGCTATCCGCCCCCTTGTATGTAGGGGTAGGGAGGGGGTTTCTTAGCTTTATTCCCTGATCAGGGCAAGGGCCGGATAAAAAAAAGTATGTAATGCTTACTCTGTAACCCTTGAAAAATAAAGATTAGTCATTCATTCATTCATTCATTCATTCATTCATTCATTCATTCATTCATTCATTCTCTCTCTCTCTCTCTCTCTCTCTCTCTCTCTCTCTTCTCTCTCTCTCTCTCTCTCTCTCTCCTCCCCCTCCCCCCTCTCTCTCTCACCTCTCCACCCCCACCCTCCCCACCTCCTCCTCCCCACCCACTCTCCTCCCACCCTCACCCACACACCCACCAACCCCTTTTTTACCTGCATGGAGTCGCTGATCTGGTCACGGTCGGAGAGGATCTCGCCCAAGTTCTTGGTGCCCAGGACGTTCCTCAGAGTGGTCTGGGCCAGCAGCTGGGTGGAGTGGGCGGCGTTGGCCACATTGGCCACCGACACGGTGGGGTTGTAGATGCGGTAATACACCACCGCGTCCACCGACACCGTCACGCTGTCCCGCGTCAGAACCTGTGATGGTAAAAGGCGAAATAAAGGTAAATAAAGGTAAAGGTGTGGGTGTGTGCCTATAACCTATGTGGCGGTCGTTAGGGGGGAGCGAGGCGTCAGAGACCTCAGCTTCTCTAGGTAAAAGGTAAAGCACAGCAGTCAGTTTCCCCCACTTTCAGCTCCTCTCAGCTGCTAATTATTCCATCCCATTCTAGCCCAGCTGGGGGCCAGCTGGTGCTATTTATAGCTGGATCTGACCACTCTCGGACTAGGTAAAAGGAAGGGGAATGCTAAGTTTAGCACTCTGGACTGAGTGATGTTGGATTTGTGCGCTGTGAAAGGTGTCCCATAACCTGTGCGGTCGTAGGGGAGCGAGGTGTCAAGAGACCTCAGCTTCTCTAGGTAAAAGGTAAAGGTGTCCCATAACCTACGCAGTCGTAGGGGAGCGAGGCGTCAGAGACCTCAGCTTCTCTAGGTCGTCCTTCGGATGAGACTATAAACCGAGGCCCCGTGTGGGAACGCACGCAAAACATCTTGCTCCCATGTTAAATCCTGTTCCGCTTTTCGTAAGAGTAGGCCATTGTGTACACACACACACACAAGCAGACTTAAGGCAGGAACAGGTAGGAGATGAAAACAGAAGGCGAAAATCTAAGGTTTGAATTAAGTGAGTCTTGAGGTTTACAGCTAAGTCCTTAGTGATCGACTATGACTCTCTGACTAGAAGGCTAGACTTGGACAGGCCTTATGTGCTGCAGCCCTGGGAGGCTAGTTGGCCTTTGGAGAACATCTCCAACGCTGACTGTCCTTATGCCCTCTTGGCCGAGAGAGTGGGGGTGTGCTGTGGGCAAGGCATCTCCGCTATAATCAAATTCCTGCCCAATTTCCGAAACAGCAGCCCCCGCCTCTGCTGTTTTGGAGGTCATCGCCGAACACGATGGACAAACACGTGTGGGCAGCGAAGTGTCAGAGACCTCAGCTTTCTCTAGGGGGCCTGCAAATTGCCCATAACTTGATGCGGTCATTGGAGGGCCAAGTGTCAAGAGACCTCTGCATCTCTAGGGGGCCAGTATAATCATTGAGGGCGGGCGCGTACTGCTTCTCCCTCTCGCTTCTTTACCTTCTTTCCTGACCCTAAAAGAGGGCAGGATAACATTTTACAGCTGGGTGAACTAAAGGGGGGAGGGGGGGGGACTCTAGTGAAGCCGAGGCTCGCATACAATCACCCATCCACTTGATAATCACTGCTTAATGCTTTAATGCGGTTGCTGGGAGAGTGAGATGTCGAGAGACCTCAGCTTCTTCAACTACCGCCATAACGTAATGAAAGAAAGGTGGCAGGATGGTTAAGACGATCGCTTGCCAACAAATAAACCGTGAGGTTATAGGTTCGATTCCCAGTTTCACCCTTTCTTCCCAGTTTGAAGAAAAAATCGGACTGAATGTCAAAGTCTTTCAGATGAGACTATAAACCAAGGCCCCGTGTGTGCGAACGCACACAGAACATCTTGCGCATTCGTTAAAAACCTGTTCCGCCTTTCAAAAGAGCGGAAGCCAAGAAAAAAAAGAAACACACACACACACACACACACACACACACACACACACACACACACACACACACACACACACACACACACACACAAACTTACCTCCTGTGGCGGGATGTCGAAAGTGATGGTTCTCAAGTCGATTTTGGTGTAGTCTTCAATGCAAGGTAAGACGAAGAAGATACCTGTTATAACAGCAAAACCAACACACACACACACACACACACACACACACACACACACACACACACACACTGACAATGAGGTTGTTTTATTGATCCTTAGAGACTAGTTAGCTATCTCTTCTAACAGTTTTTTGATGCAAGGCAACATAGGGATGGGACGGGACAGCTCAGTGGTCAGAGCTCTCGCTTTCCCCCAGCCAAGGTTAAGCAGCATCGAGCAAGGTTATCAATTGGATGGGTGACCGTTTGCGCGCCTTGGCTTCAAGTCCCCCAGTTCACCCAGCTGTAAACAGGTACCTGACCTGCGCTGCCTCTTTAGGGTCAGAGAAGGTAAAGCACAGAGAGAGAGAGAGAGAGAGAGAGAGAGAGAGAGAGAGAGAGAGAGAGAGAGAGAGAGAGAGAGAGAGAGAGAGAGACAGAGACAGAGACAGAGAGACAGAGAGAGAATGACATAACCCCATTCAATATCAAACACAAACCCCCCACCAGAAAATATTCTCTTTTTTTTGGAGCAGGAACAAAGAGACACAGGATTGAGGCGATTCAAGCCAATGACTATTGCAAAACCCCATGCATTGGGCTGTTGGGCAAGCCTACAGGTTAATGATCGATACATACAATGGACGGAACACGTGAATGGGGAAACAGTCACCTTTTATCCTATATTTTATTCTTTTATTTAGAGGATAATGGAACAGGCTCTCGTGTGCTTTTTTTGTTTGTTTGTTTTACTTAATCACTGACTTGTGCAGTTAGCACATAGCTGAACTCTCTGTCCGTCTGTCTGTCTGTCTGTCTGTCTGTGTGTGTGTGTATCTCTCTCTCTCTGTATGTCTGGTTGTATTTTTTCTATCTTGATGTTATCCCCCAAAAGGGCGGGGACTATGTAAAAAAGCACATGAGTGCTTATTCATTATTCTCGAAATGAAAGTATTAGACCTCTCTCTCTCTCTGAAAGAAAGAAAGAAAGAAAGAAAAGAAAGAAAGAAAGAAAGAAAGAAAGAAAGAAAGAAAGAAAGAAGAAGGGAAAAGTGAAAGGCGTCGATGCCTACAATGTGTTGATGTATCAATCATGCTTTACATATTAAAAAAAAAATCCAAAGAAATCGAGCTCACCACACACACACACACACACACACACACACACACACACACACACACACACACACACACACACGCACACACACACACACACACACACACACAAAACCATCACCACCAGCACACTGCTATTACCTTGAAAAAGTCTAAGCTGTTTTTGTGTGTGTTTTCTTTTAACCAATCTGCAAAAAGGCCTACGCCAACCCCCTCCCCCGAACAAACAAACGAAAACAAAGCAAAGCAAAGAAGCCATTAAAGAATCCAAACACAAAAGCACAATTTTTAACCTCAAGAAAAATGAAAAAAAAATACCAAAAGAAAGAAAGAAAGACAGAAAAAAAGACAGAAGAAATAAAGAATGAAAGAACAAAGTAAAGGAAGAAAGAAGGAAAGAAAGAAAGAAACAAACAAACAAGAAAGAAAGAAGGAAAGAAAGAAAGAAAGACAGAATGAAAGAAAGAAAGAAAGAAAGAAAGAAAGAAAGAAAAAAAAAAGACAGAAAAAGAAGAGAAAGAAAGAAAAAAAAAGACAGAAGAAAGAAAGAAAAAGAGAAGGAAAAAAAGACAGAAGAAAGACACTAAAAAAAGAAAGTAAAAAAAAAAACGAAGAAAGACAGAACGAAAGACAGAAGGAGAAAAAAAAAGGGAAAACCAACCAACCAAAAAACCAACCAACAAACAAACATTCTTCCTCGAGTAATGGAACCGTCACTTCCATTCCTCGTTTCTCTCCCCCATTCCAAGCAGTTCCTTTCCTTTCTGTCAGAAATTCCATTTGTTTTCCAATTGCTGGCTAGGTTTCTGCTTGTTCTGTTGCGCTCGTTTGCGTGCTTCTTTTATGCATTTTTTTTGGTCTTTATTTATTTATTTATTTTTGTCTTGTTTCGTTCTTTGTTTGCTTGACATTTTTTTTAAGCCAACATGCAATTTATTAAAAAAAAAAAAATTGATCGCCATTTTCTTGCGATAATGTGAGTACGTGCGTGTGTGCTTTTTTCTCCCTCTTTTCGGCGACTGCTTCAATGTTTGTTGGTTGCTGTTTATTTAAATTTTTTTTTATTGTTTTGATGCTGCAATCATGCTTTATATATCAATGAGCCAAAGCAGATCACAC
>JASPKP010002303.1:0-2500 GCA_030674155.1 Stramonita haemastoma
TGTGTATGTGCGTGTATGTGTGTGTGTGTTAGTGTGTGTGTGTGTGAAGGAGAGGAGGTGTGTGTGTGTGTGTGTGTGTGTGTGTGTGTGTGTGTGTGTGTGTGTTGTGTGTGGTGTACGTGTGTGTGTGTGTGTGTGTGTGTGTTGTGTGTGTGTGTGTGTGTGTGTGTTGTGTGTGTGCGTGCGCGTATCCAAGGACTGGCATGGTATGGCTATACTGCGGTTCTTCCCACAGAATTATGGCAGCAGTCTCTTTACAGAGGCAGTGCCACAACAGCTGTACCTGGTATCAAATGAGGCATCCTCAGTCAGTGATGCTTTTCGTAAGAGTAGGCCATTGTGTGCCAGTGGGAACAGATGGCAAGATTTACAAAACTGCATAGACACGGGGACTGGATGTAAAAAAACAACAACACATGAGTGCTTATTCCATTATCCATTATCCTCGATATAAAAGAGTAAAATGAAATTTTATAAAAGGCTTTCAGGGATTCTCAATCACCTCCTGGCCACTGCCGAGGAACTGCTGGCAGCAGAACAGGCCAGATGCAGACCGCGACAAATAAATGACTGTTAAGCAGATCTTCAACTGTCACATTTTCCATCACAATGTCATCACATTTCAGAAGGCCTCTGATCCTGTCAACTTTACAACATTGAAAATCTTTCAGGCAGTCACATTAACCCTTTTCCTCCCACATAAAACTAAGTGGTCTCTTTCTCTAGACTAAGTAAATTTCAAGGGGTGACTGCTGAAAGAGGGTGAGGTCAAAATAATATTCATTAACATTTCGTTTTTCCATGGATTGTTGCGAGATTTGGTGTGCATGTTGCAAAATAATTTTGGAAACATGTTGCAAATGCATGTGGGCAAAAGTCTAGTTTTTATATCCACTCAGACTCTAACTCCCCCCCCCCCTCTCCACTACCTTGACAACGACCCCACCCCCTCACACTTTGACCTAGGATGTGGGCTGCTTTCAATCAGCACTGATACAATTTCTTCTTCACTCACACTTTTAGGTCTACCAGCGTCGATTTCAATTCCATCACTGTTATTCTCATCTGAAACAGGCTCCCAGCCATCATCAACTCATCAGTGTCCTACCCACTGACGTCATTCATGAACAGTTCCTCATGAACCCCGGAAATCGGAAATCGATCTAGTTCTTTGATTTGCCATGTGGTCTGCATCCAACACACAGTTGGCACGTGGCACAAGACACAGGTGGAACCAAGATTAATCTCCATATATATATATATATATATATATATATATATATATATATGATAGGACGTTAGCAAAGCTAAAGGAAACTACACACGGAAACTGAAAGTGATGTCTGAGACAAAGTCGCTCATTTCGCGATTTCTTGAAAACCACGAGTACGTCACGAGGGACTCTTCGGAAGAAATGCAGGGCTTTGGTCATCTATTTAGGTTTTTAAAAAAAAAAAAAGAAAGAAAGAAAAAGGTAAAGATGTTCCCATTACCTACAGGGTCGTTGGTGAGTGAGATGTCAGAGACCTCAGCTTCTCTAGGGCTCAGCATATTGAGGGCGGCGCCCATCTCCTCTCCCTCGTTGCTTTACCTTCCCTGATCCTAAAGAGGGCAGGTACCCATTTACAGCTAGGTGAACTTGGGGACTGTACTGAAGCTAAGGCACACAAACGGTCACCCATCCACTTGGTAACCACACTCAATGCTGTTTAGTTAACTTTAGCTTGAGGACAGCCAGTGCACTGACCACTGAGCTGTCCCGTCCCCCCATCTTTTTAGCAGGGAACAAAATAATCAACGTAAAGAACATGGTCAGCTTTTTTTCTACTGCTGTAGGTAACTTTCTGTAGCTACCTATTTCTGAAATAACTATTTTGTTCTGCATTGCCTGTGTAGCCAGCTGCAACAAGTTAAAAACAAAACAAAAAACCTCTGACATCTATCTAGCATGTTGCATGTTCAGACAGCTCTGTGTGCTGATGATGCCTGTATGTCTAACAGCCATCCTGCACAACTGAACTCACCCCTCTGTTGACGCCACTGGGCTCAACTGCTTTGAAATGTCAACCCCACCCCCAACCCCACCCTAACCCACCCCCTGTCCCTGCATACTCCCCATCACCCCCTCCCTTCCACCCTCCTCTCCGTCCCCCAACTGCTTCCTTTTCCTTGCTGGTGTCAGAATGAAGTGCACACAATGTTGGTCCATAGATCCCCTCACCCCCCCCCCTCCACCCCTACCTCCTTCTCCTCCTGACCCTTTTACACCCCCCCCCCTGCACCCCTCCCCCCCCCCTGTTAACAAACTGACAATAACCCCGGTGCGTTCTTTCTGCCTAACCACTTGTGGCGACAAAATAGTGAGCAAGGGGTTGTTTAGTCAACAACCTGACATTGGGCCAACTCCCGGAATCGCAGGTGAAAGCATGCCGGAAGATTGGCACAGCTGAATGGAAGTATTGTGGAAGATTGGCACAGCTGAATGGCAATATTGTGCCTT
>JASPKP010002303.1:10000-15000 GCA_030674155.1 Stramonita haemastoma
AAACTAATGTAATTGCACTTCCGGTTTTCAATTTTGAGAAAAGTTTACAGATAACGTTACCGTAGGCAGCAAAATTTAAACATTGTGCAATCATTTTAAGTGTAATAATGTTAAACACTCAGAAACGCATTCATATGATGCAAAGAACAAGATATTTGATACATGCTGTTGTCGCTATAACTTATTTGCTTACCCACCCCCCTAAAATTAGTAACCCAAGCGTTCAAATGAAGTACAATTTTCAGTCAAAACAAAACTACTGGCAACAGGCAATCACCTTGGTTATGTTTTTTTGTTGTTGAATACATATTATCAGCTTTGTATTCATTAACAAAAACTACTCTTTTTCTCAATTTGACGACATTTAAGAGGTGCTTGTAAATTAATTTACCATTTTGCCAACGACTGGTTCACAAAATCACTTGTAACATCTCTTACAGATGTTCATAGATTCAGTTCCAATGTCATGAAGATGGCAGTTCAACAAAATGTAAATATCCAACATCTTAGCATGAACTGTGCAGTGTGTCTTCCTAATTGGATAGTCCAGGACCTCCAGCAACTCTGAATGTGTGCAGCTTTGCCCTCTATATTGCCCACATGCAACTGAAGACACGAGGCCATGCTTACAGCATGTACACCTTGCTGTTCGGCATTCAGTCAGACAATGACATCTTACAATGATTTATTTTTTAAAAAACATCTTACAATATACAGAGGAGCTTCAGGGGTTACGTCAAAATCTTTATAGTTGGAAACATCACTCCATGTTTTATTTCCCATCCCCAGTCCTGGTGATCTAACTGGAAACTATGTGAATTTAAATGCAACCATTCATGGACCTGGAAATAGGTCCTCATAGAATGGAACTTTGCAGCTGAGGATGTTGGGGGCAGTTTGTTTGGGTGTAATGATAACAGAAGTAGCTGGTTTCTGCATGTATCACACATATCAGAGCTTGTCCAAGGAATCTTTGTTCTTGCCACCATGCATCATTGCAGTGGTCTTTTCTCCTGCAGCTATCACTTGCTCTTTGCTGATGTTGGGTGTCATGAACACGCATGCATGCTCTCGATAAAATGCACATTCTAACTTTTTTCCACAGGCAGGATCTTTTCGTCTGAAAACATACTTCTCTGGCTTTCTCTAATGCTGTACCTACAATGAGGCAGTTAGCATCACCACAATTATACAGTGTTGAATCCAGACTTTGTCAATCCTTCACCCAGCAGTTGAATGAAGTGCAGTCTGTTGGCTGGATTTGCTATAAAGCACTTTCTGGACTCAGTCAGCACCATGCTACCAGCAAAATAATGACATGTCCTGTGATCCCACCATTTCTTCTCAGATGAGCAGCATCTTTGGTTAGCAGTCCACTGCAATCAATCGCCATCAAATACAACAATATCCCTGTTGTAGATGCAGTTCATGAAGTTGCTATACATCTGCACCAGCTGGTTGTATATTGTTCCACAAGGCCAGACAAGTCGATGCAAAAGGGGACCACCACTAATGACCAAAGCAGTATGATCTGCAAGTTGAACACCCAGCTGTTTTGTGGCTGACCAGATATGACTGGCAAGTACTGCTTTGTTTGCTTGCCTGAGTAATTAATACTTACGTTAACTATAAACCAGGAACTAAACAGTTGATGCACTTTCGCAGCAAGCCCAATCTGTACAGGTGTGATGATAGTGTTGGGCCTGGTGCACTGGATGATGCCTTGCCTAATTGCTGATACTTTCTAATTCCCTTTAGATTTGTTGGTGACTTGCATCAAGATTTCAGAAACTGTAACTGGCAATGCTGTCTGCATCAGGACAGCTGTCTTGCAGAAACCAGTGACTTGATGTCATTGTGAATGATTGTTACTGCTGCTTTGGTAAGACACATCTGTTCATCTTTAGCACTGGATTCTCTTTTCTCTTGGTAGAACTTCTAAAAAATACAGTCTGGAGTTGTTCTGAGTGATATGATATCAAATATGTTATTGGAATGAGCAATCGCAATTTCATCACCATAGTGTTTTAAGAGTTCAACTTTCATCTGTTGTGCACAGTATGCATCATTCTAACAAACATTTTCTATTTTATATGCTTGACTGCAAATTTCTGCTTTTCTGAGGAAAGATTTGTCCTTAGGGCTTCTTAACTCTAGCATCAATAACTGTTTTATTGGCGTACATGGCACGGCATTCCTTATGTACAGAGTTCCTCGCACAGGCAACTTTGTTGTCTTTTAACTGACAACTGCAATGGTTGATCGTATTGCGCCTTTCTGGGTCGCTGTACAAGGTGGCTTTTGTGGTGCTGGGGTCTTGCAGTTGATACAAATGTGTTCAATGATTTCTTGCAACAGACCAACATGTTAGTATGTAGGTGTCACTTATATTCACACACACACAACACACACACACACACACACACACACACACACACACACACACACCAACACACACACACACACACACACACACACACAACACAAGCAAACAAACAACACACACAAACAACACACACACACACACAACAACACACACACACAAACAACACACTCACACACACACACACACACCACACACACACACACACACACACACACACACACACACACACACACACACACACACACACACACACACACAGGAATAGATCATAAGACCACTTCTTTTATTCTTTAGATTATTCTGTGGCTGTAGCTTGTTTTATAAACTGTTATGTCTAGCCTTGTTATTTTGTTTTTCTTCACTATTTTTCTGTCTGAATCAAGCATATCATGCTGTCTTCTTTCGGTTATATTGTGAACAGTACATTTTCTCTGTTTCCTTTCCTTTTTATACTGTATTATTTGTATCTAGATTAAGACTGTTTTGTATTCCTATCCTTTATTAAGGTGTTTTTATATCCATTTAAAAATATATTTTTGTGAGGGCAAAATGAAAACCATTGTGAAAACTTCGGTTTTACTTTCAGTAAAGATGTTTTTGACTAGGCCTACACACACACACACACACACACACACACACACACACACACACACCACACACACACACACACACACACACACACACAACCTGCTTATCAAAATTATTATTTTAAACACAATTTCTTCCGATTTTACAAAACAAACTGTATAGTAACTTTACTACTGCGCGCGGATGTGTCTGCTTACACCTGTGCTGTGGCGTCTGCTACGCCTTTCGTTTTGTCTTCCTCCGCGGATTTCTCATACATGTTTTATTCATTACTTTCAATCTTTCTGTGACTTTAGCAAGATTCACAAACAATATGGACTTTGGATCATCCATTTACAGCTATATAATGGTCAGCAAAGAAAGCTTATCTCCTGATTAATTCGTGGGGGGGTCTGACACAGAAACAGCGAGTGACGCGAAAACAAAGCTGCGCGCGCGACTAAAACTCCGGCCCGCGCGCGAAATCGACAGAAAGTAGTTCGACATAAAAAGTGTTTTTAATTAAAATCCCCTCACAAAACTTTTGTTAACACCAGTGTAACGTAATCGGGAAGGATCAACATACTAGTTTGTGTAGTCAAAAATTTTGAAGCACTTATTCTCTACCAAAAATAAAATTTTCTTGGACTAGTAGAAACAACATTGGGATAGAGGGGAGAGGGGTGGGGGAGAGAATACAGAGAAAGCGGCCATGTTATGAGCAGAGTCGGCAGCCTCAGATTTCAAAGGGGAGGCAAGTTCTTGAAGAAATGATCTGAGGCAAAAGGGAGAGCAATCTTCACACAAGAACGAGCACTCTGGAAGAGAGCGCCACGGCTTCCTCCCTCCTCCCCTTCCCTCTCCCCCTTCTGGCTTACGTAAAGGCACTGCATGCTGGAGTGGTCAGCTGTCGCGATGTTACCTTCGCTCTAATTGGATGTTTCCCGGCGCACTTCGCCCAATCAAATCATCAGTCGCTCCGTCAAAGAGGGGGATAACCGGATCAAGAGCTGTGAAGGTGAGGGGAGGTAACTAGATCAACAATCTCAGCGCAGTGAAGGGGGTTAACTCAATTTTGTAGGCGGCAAAGGGTTCCGGCAGCAGCTGTTGTGAGGGGTAAAAGGGAGATGGGAGGGGGGGGGGAGATGGGGGGGGGGGGGGCGTGAAGATTTGGGTGGTGGAGGATGGTGGGGGAGGGGGGATCATGTTTCCAGCATCCGCAGTAAGGTAAGGAAGAAGCAACAGTGGGTAGGTAGGTAGGTAGGTAGGTAGGTAGGTAGGTAGGTAGGTAGGTAGGTAGGTAGGTAGGTAGTAGGTAGGTAGATAGGTAGGTAGGTAAGTAGGGTAGGTAGGTAGGTAGGTAGGTAGGTAGGTAGGTAGGTAGGTAGGTAGGTAGTAGGTAGGTAGATAGGTAGGTAGGTAGGTAGGTAGGTGGGTAGGTAAGTAGGTAGATAGGTAGGTAGGTAGGTAGGTAGGTAGGTATTAATTTTATTCTTGTTCTTCGTATTTCGTAAGGAGGTTTTTTATCTTGATTTTATTCCTGGTAAGGACGGGGACTGGATGTAAATTTTTAAAAAAACCACACGAGTGCTTATTCATTAGACCTATCCTCCAATAAAAGATTTTGCCTTGCCTTTATTCTTTTATATCGAAGATCATAGAATAAGCACTCATGTGCTTTTTTTTTATTTTTACATCGAGTCTCTGTGTGTATGCAGTTTTGTAAATCTTGTCATCTGTTCCCACCGGCACACGATGGCCTACTCTTACGAAAAGCGGAACAGGATTTAACATGTGCGTAAGATGCTCTGCGTGCGTTCGCACACGGGTCCTCAGTTTAAAGTCTCATCCAAAAAACTTTCGGGAAGAGTGGAGTCAGCACTGATGTTAACTCCAGAGGGAAAATCCCCTCGAAAGGGAATCAACCCGGATAGTTACATTGCGAGCACAATGTTCTGACCCCTAGGCTATCCCATCCCCAGGTGGGCAGATAGAGCCTAACAGACAGACAACAAACGAAGGACCTGTTAAACAATGTGTTCAGGTT
>JASPKP010002304.1:0-10000 GCA_030674155.1 Stramonita haemastoma
TTTAAAAGATTGATTGACCCTCCCTAGTAGATCATTCCACCCGATCTACTAGGGCTGAAGAGGACCGTGGGGAAAGGAGGAAGCTGGTTGTGAAATCTTCAGTTGGCCCCCCACAGACCACGGACAGGTGATGGTGAAGGTGAAAAAAGATTGACAGATGAAGAAATATCAGCTGGAAGAGGAAGAAAAAAACCGCACATCTTCCTGCCTCAAAGTCAGTCTGCTCTCCTTTGTGAAGAGTGTTTTGAAACAGGGCAGAGCCACTTTAAAAAAAACAAACAAAAAAACAAATTCATTTGTCCTTTCTGCCTGTAGATAGTTGTTTTTCAAGGAGAACGACCTGGGATTTTTTTCTCAACAGAATTTTCCCAGGGACAATTCTCTTGTGGGAGATTCATTTATGTGTGCTATATGTATGCTGCACAAGAGGCCTCAATCATCTTCTCCTTAGCACCCAGACCTCCATGCTGAATTTTGTGCATGGGGGAAATTCTGGAGTCTGACTAGAATAGAACCCACGACCCGCTTGTTTCCTAGACAGGCGTTCATTCACACTTTATGCTCTTTGTTTGTACTACACACTTGTGCTCTTCTACTGTCTCTGCTCACCTGAGACATACACTTTTTCTGTTACATTGCGTGTTGAACTGGAGTAACAAGGAAATGGCCAGCAGTGTTATTTGTCCAGCGCATCAGTTCAACAGTTTGATTTTATTTTGATCTCATTTTTTATTTTATACCACTTTATGTCACAGCAGATTTCTCTGCAGGAAATTTGGGCTGCTCTCCCCTGGGAGAGTGCATTCCACAATTGCAGCCCCTACCCATTTTTTTCTGTCTGCAACTGTATTTGTTTCCCTTGCGGGCCTTGGCTTCAGTGCAGTTTTCCCAGCTGTAAATGGGTACCTGCCCTCTTTAGGGTCAGGGAAGGTAAAGCAGCGAGGGAGAGGAGGTGGGCACCGCCCTCAACTTGCTGGCCCCTAGAGAAGCTGAGGTCTCTGAGACTTGCTCCCCTACCACTGTCTAGTTTATGGGACACCTTAACCTTTACCTTTATTAAATTATTATCGTAAACCTACCTCTCCCTGGCTCTCAAAAAACCGCTTTTTCCCAAATACAGTAATGTTACTTTTCTTCATGTTAATCTTTAACTGTAGCGAAGCCGCAGCATACTGTTAATTTTTCACCTGAGCTTGGGGCCTATAGTAGTCACTGACAATAAAATAATGTCATCTGCAAGTAAAAGAATAAACAGTTAATTTCAAAAGCAAACAAGGGGAAATGAATATATAATAATATACACAATTTGCAGCAATTTACCATAGTTGACAAAAAAACCTTGATTTTTTTTTTTTTTTTTTTTTTTTTTTTTTTTTTGAGAGAGAGAGAGAGAGAGAGAGAGAGAGAGAGAGAGAGAGAGAGAGAGAGAGAGAGAGAGAGAGAGAGAGAGAGAGACAAGGCAAGGCAAGGCAAGGCAAGGCAAAGTATTTTATTCGAGGATAATAGATAAGCACTCGTGTGCTTTTTTGCATCCAGTCCCCGCCCTTTTCAGGGATACATCAAGTTGAAAAGATACTAAACAATGAAACTTTACGCAGTACCAAACAACACACAAGAATAAGGACACTATATATGGTAAGGTAATAAAAATGCACTCGTTCAAAAGACAAAATCAGAAGTCACAATAAAAGATTTTGACTATGGAAGAAAAGAAAAGTGTTAATAGGTAGGAGCAAACAAGAGAACAAGATGAAATAAATAACTGAAAACATCAATCCACCACCATCTGTCAAAAGTTATACATGTAATATAAATCATACATTTGGATAAAAAAAAGGGGGGGGGGGGAATTTAACTAATATCCTTATTGGAGGGGGGGGGGGAGAGATACTACCAATAAAAACTAAAAATAAAATAAAATAGAAATTAATAATAATAAGAGAGAGAGAGAGGTGTCTTTGGCCAATGCCCAACAAGTTCATTTTTTTAATTAAAGAATTTGGTAGCACCTAGGCAGATTGTGATTTTCTTGTATCTGAAGGCATAGTTGTGGTTTTCTGCATCTGAAGGCATAGAATATATACTGTACCAAGTCAACGATTCGTTCAGGTTTCTGCAACATTAATAAGGAGAACTTCTGGTTTTTAAAAGTTTAAGATAAAACTTTTCTAAAGAAAAAAAGAAAAGTATGTCGCAACTCAGTGTATGCTGGGCAATAGAAAAGAAAGTGAATTTCATCTTCAGATGCACGATTGCACATTGGGCAAGCCACATAACTCTCATCTATTGTGTACCTATATTTGTTGCTATTTAGTTCTGTCACTCCTAATGTAAAGCGTATTAACATAGGCCTAGTACGTACATATCTGGGAGTGATCAAGTTCGTGTATTTTTCGGGTTGTAATATACCTTTGAAGAAGTTACAGAGACTGTAGCGTGGTCTATTGGTTATTTTTCTGACCATTTCTGTATGAAGCAATCAGTCAATCTTTGTTTGATTTCCTGTAAAAAAAAAAAAAAGCTTTATGATTTCCAACTTCTCGAAAACCCACACATAGCGAAATCCACAGGAGCAGAGGAAATTTGTGATGTGTGTAACCCAAGTTGTTTTACTTTTTTCATCCAGAGATTTTAACATACGGTAGGCCATGTTGAGAGAGAGAGAGGAATGGAGGGAACTTGTTGTCAAGTCTTCATGGTCGCCAGACTAAGGGATAGATAGATAGATAGATAGATAGATAGATAGATAGATAGAATGAATAATCTTTATGAATAATCTTTATTTTTCAAGGTAACAGAGTAAGTAAGCATTACATACTTTTTTTTCATCCGGCCCTTTTTTTCATCCGTACTCATCCGGTACCTATATTTGTAGATAGATACACACAGATAGATAGATAGATAGATAGATAGATAGATATACAGACAGATAGATATATAGATATATAGATACATAGATATACAGACAGATAGATGGATAGATGTACAGATAGATAGATAGATAGATAGATAGATAGATAGATAGATAGATAGATAGATAGATAGATAGATAGATAGATAGGTCATGTAGGCATATATCTCTTACTAGGTAGAGAGCACAGACGTGACCAGGAGAGAGAGAGAGAGAGAGAGAGAGAGAGAGAGAGAGGAGAGAGAGAGAGAGAGAGAGAGAAGAGAGAGAGAGAGAGAGAGAGAGAGAGAGAGAGAGAGAGAGAGAGATCTCCGACAGTTCTACTCATAAACATGTTGAGTCAGGTTAGCAAACATTGTTTGAAATCAAGCTCTTGGCAACATTCCCACGCCAATTTCTCAGTTTTCAAGTAATCAAAATATATCACACGCAACACACACGCACACACAACGTACACACACACAAACACACACACACACACACACACACACACACGTAGACACACACACACACACACACACACACACCACACACACACACACACACACACACACACAACACACACACACACACACACACACACACGTAAACACACACACGTACACACACACACACACAACACAACACACACACACACACACACGCACCCCCCCCCCCCCCCCCACGTACACACACGTACACACACGTACACACACACACATCCGGTATCACTTTATGTGGAAGGACGTAAAATTGAAGACTACTACGTAACACACACACACACACACACACACACACACACACACACACACACACACACACACACACACACACACGACCCCCCCCCCCACGTACACACACGTACACACACACACACACATGCGCGCGCGCGCATGACCCCCCCAACCCCCCTCCCTGTGCCAAAACATTCAGAAGGAGAAAGGCTTGCACAGTATTGACACAATCATTGCTAAGAGACGGCAGTGTATAAGGTTGCCTGGTAAAAACCTGATCAATATATCCTGTTTAGGAAATCTAAACATGTTGAGAAGGATGTCTTTTTGTGCGCCCTTAAGATCCACACCATTATGTTTGATTTTTAAAAAAAATCAGTTTTTCAGCTGTACACACACACACACACACACACACACACACACACACACACACACACACACACACACACACACACACACACACAAACACAACACACACACACACACACAACAACACACACAACAACATACACAACATACACACACACGCAACATACACACCAACATACACACACAACAATACACACACAACATACCACACACACACACACACACACACACCACACACACACACACACACACACACACACACAACACACACACACACACACACACACACACACACACACACACACACACACCACACACACGTCTAATATTACTTTAAGTGAACAGACGTAAAATCAAACACACACACACACACACACACACACAACACACCACACACACACACACACACACACACACACACACACACACACACACACAAAACACACACACACACAAAACACAGAACACACACATACACACACACACACACACATACACAAAACACACACACACACACACACACACACACACACACACACACACACACACACACACACACACACACACACACACACACACACACACACAAACAAACGCGCGCGCTTTTGGAACAAGTCCCAACATGGTGCTAATAACCTGCAGTTGAATTTGAGTGCCCACTATTCACCAGGCACCAGCTTATTTACTTATTTTATTTATTTATTTATTTATTTATTTATTTATTTTACCTATTTATTCATTTCTACCACTTTATGCCACAGAAGATTTCTCTGCGTGAAATTCGGGCTGCACGTCGCCACAAGTCCAGCACCTACCCATTTTTTTTCCCTTTTTTCTGTCTGCAGTTGTATTAGTTTCCCTATCAAAGTGGCTTTTTTTTTTTAAACTGAATTTTACAAGGGACAACCCTCTTGTTGCCGTGGGTTCTTTTGCGTACGCTAAATAATAATATGTAACACACAGGACCTCGGTTTATCGTCTCATCCGAAGACTAGCACCCAGACCATCACTCATGATCTAATGAATGGGGTAAAAGTTTTTGGGCCCAAACGGGATTCGAACCACCGCACACTCCGACCCGGACTTTTCGCTTTCTAGGCTAGAAAGGCGCGTTACCTCTAGACCACCGATCAACTGACGACAGCCAGCAACACCCAGGCTACAGACAGGGGGGACGGATAGCCTAGTGGTCAGAACATTGCGCTGGCAATCTGACGACCCGGGTTCGAGTCCGGTCGAAGAGATTTTTTCTCCTGGAGTTAACATCAGTGCTGACTCCACTCTCCCCAAAAGTCCTTGGGATGAGACTTTAAACCGAGGCCCCGTGTGCGAACGCATGCAGAACATCTTGCGCACACGTGAAATCCTGTTCCGCTTTTCGTAAGAGTAGGCCATCGTGTGCCGGTGGGAACAGATGACATTTGCAAAAGTGCATACACACGGGGACTGGACGTAAAAAAAGCACAAGAGTGCTTATTCCATTATCCTCGATATAAAAGAATAAATCAAATCAAATCAAATCAAATCAAATCAAATCAAATCAGACGACGAGTTTCCACATCAGGGTTTGCGATTCCGCAGGTGGGGGCATCAGAGACATCATGGTTATGTCAGTATGTGGAAAGGCTGGTGACATTTTGTACAACAACATCTTGTTGTCCACCTGAAGGGATATTGATCCGAGACCGTAATGTTTGTTCACATCTGCAGCAGCTGTGTAGGCCTATAAACATTAATCCATTTTTTGGGCATTATTTTTGTAATTCAATTTTTTTTTTGTTCTGTCAGTTTTTTGTTGTTGATTTTTAAAAAAATAATAAGTGAAGGGAATTTTGTTTATTTCTTTGCTTTGTTCTAGTTACATAATCTCTCTCTCTGTCTCTCTCTCTGTCTCTCTCTGTCTCCTCTGTCTCTCTCTGTCTCTCTCTCTCTCTCTCTCTCTCTCTCCTCTCTCTCTCTCTTCTCTCTCTTTCTTATTTCTTTGCTTGTTCTAGTTACATAATCTCTCTCTCTCTCTCTCTCTCTCTCTCTCTCTATCTCATTCTCTCTCTTCTCTCTCTCTCTCTCTCTCTCTCTCTCTCTCTCTCTCTCTTCTTCTTTTCTTTGCTTTTTCTAGTTTACATAATCTCTCTTTCTCTCATTCATTCTCTCTCTCTCTCTCTCTCTCTCTCTCCTCTCTCTCTCTCTCCTCTCTCTCTCTCTCTCTCTCTCTCCTGCATTAAAGAGATTTCTTGGTGTAAACTGGCGCACTCCTAATGACATGGTCTATGGAGAACTAGGAAGGTATCCATTGTTTATCAATTCTAAGGTAAAATGCATTCGTTATTGGCTTAAGATAACTCGTATGGAGGATAAACGATTGCCATCTAAAGCTTATAAAATGCTATACCAACTTGATTGTAAAGGCAAGCATACTTGGGCATCTAAAATACGTAATCTGTGTCAGTATGGCTTTGGGTTTGTCTGGGACAATCAAGGAGTCAAAAACGTTAACGAATTCATAAAATCTTTTAAGCAGAGACTTGTTGACCGCAGATGGCAGGAATGGAACGCTCACATTCATAGCAGTGATCGATTTTTTCTGTATGCAACATTTAAAACGTCATTTGCATTGAACACTACACAGGGGTAGAAATGAATAGGTATGTTAAGCAAGCATTATCAAAATTTAGATGTGGTGTATCAGATACTGCTGTACATTTGAAACGATATGCAAAAGACGACAGTGATAATTTGGTTTGTAATTTGTGTAAATTGGCAACTCAGGATGAAATGCATGTTGTTTTGGAATGTCCAGTTCTCAGAGACTTAAGAAAAGAATTAATTCTGCCAATATATTGGAATTACCCATCAATGGTCAGGCTAGCTCAGCTTATGGCATCTGAAAATGAGCAAACTGTTAAAAACTTTGCAATTTTTCTGTACAAACCTTTGAAGAAAATAACAGAGCCAATGTAAAGTTTTGGTGAATGTTAAAAGAAAGTAAGTCAAAATTTGTATTGAATAACTCATTTTTTCATCAAGCAATTAACAGTGAATGGCTGTTTACTTCCATTTTTGTATGTTTTTCACCCCTTCAGAAGGGGCTGTGACCTATCTGAATAAACCATCTGAAGTCTGAAGTCTCTCTCCTATTTCCATATCGTCATGTTCTCTAGAAATCCCAAGGTAGTTTAATTAATGCAGTGGAATGCAAGATCTGTTTCCACATATCGAGATGATTTGATGCAACACCTTGCAAAGAATGATGATCAAGCTCTCATTCTATATTCTTTCAATTTTAACAACAACAAAAAACCAAACAACTGCCCAAACAATTAGGTTACTAATACCCCTCTGTTCATCAGAAGGTAGAAGGTCTGAAAAAGATCAGTGCCACGATCTATAGAAGGGATAAGTTGTAGTATTAGATCTCCACCAATGCCTGATATTTTTCCAGATCTAAATGCATGTGCAGGACGTGTCAAATTAAATGACCGTCTGATTCTAAATATTGTGTCTTTTTATTTGCCTAAAGGACCAATCTTTTCACAGAGTGGATTCATAGTCTCCCAAGATAACGAAAAGTGGTTGATTGGTGGAGATTTCGAAGGTGTTCAAATTGTGTCTTTGTTTCTAGCAACAGATTCGTAGAAAACGTTGTAGATTCATGTTTGTGTTGATTAAACTATAGCAGCGTTGGGAGAACACCAGCAATATGAAGCCATTGAGTGTCAGCTTTAGATCTAGCTCTGTTAATCACCTGCACGTGTTTCAGAGTAGCCTACATTAGTTAACTTGTAAAGACTCTTTAGATAGTGGTCATTTGCCTATTGCCATAACCTTTAACAAATCAATTTGTCAATGTGATGTTCATAACGATAAAGCCCCAATATAAGTTGGTTAATTGTGAAAAAAACCCAATTGAACGTTTTCTGGTTTCTTTTAAAGGCTTATTTGTCACCTTTCTTCGGGGTGCCTTCACACACAGGAATGTACTCACATCAGTGGGTTGATTGGGCTGCAAAAACAGGTGCCAGCAATAAAAGTGGAAACATTGAGCTACGTATTCCTTTATCTATCCAAGAAGAATACCACATGTTAGAACAAGCATCATCCAACAAATTCATTCAAATGATACAATAACAACAACAACAACAACAACAACAACAACAACAACAACAACCCCAACCTAGTTTGCAAAATGGGTTACTTCAAGAAAAAAAAGCGTCTTTGAAAGATTTCATCAATCAAGGACTTGTAGTTGTACAAATGTTCGCTTTATTTACTTTTAAAAAATCTCATTTATCACAATTTTTTTTAGTAAGGATGTTAAATGCCACGTGGCAAAAGTAATATTTCAAATACACATATTGCTCTTGAATGCAGGACTTTGAAACCTTACTTACCTAGCTTTCCTAAAACTTCTCAAAGTTCTGGATAATGTCAAGTTAATACTCAGTATTGCTATGGGTTTTCTGCTTAGTCTCATAAGACATTTGATGTAGTTACATCATTGTTGTTTTATACGAATTTTGTTGTTCCCTATTAGTTTCGTTAAATGTAATGAGAATATTTTCAGCCACAACTGCACAAGTGTGCAAATGCGTCATTGATTACTTGTGTGTTCTATAGGTCGAATGCAAGGGCTTTGATTTGTTTTTGCAAGATATAGTGCTGTATAAATTCCATGTATTATTATTGTTATTATTATTATTATCATTATTATTATCAAATCAATATAATGCATGTAGCATGAGTTCTTGGGACATGGAGATGGAGGTGTCATTGATGTTATTATTATCATTATTAATGGGACATGACCCACGTTTATACAATCATACATATTTATTACCATTTATTTTATAGGAGTACCGATCTGTTGATGAGTTGATAAGGTATTATACCCTGATATGCTTTGGTTCCGGGTGTGTGTATGTGTGTGCATGCGTGTATGTGTTGTTTGTTTGATTTGGGTCTGGGTTTTTATATTTTATTGTTTCTTTGGCTTGTTTTTTTGTAGTATGTGTGTTTTCTAGTTATATGAAATAATGTTGGTGATGTTTTTATTTTTTTGCTACTTTTTTCTTCTTCTTTTTTTGTTGGTATTAGATCACTTAAATTGTTGTCGCTGATGTTTGAGTTGGTGGGTGATTTTATATTGCCTGAATGTCTGCTTTTGAAGGAAGGATTGATGTATTTTTGTTTTAAATAAATATTAAAAAAAGCACACACACATTCATGTGCGTGAAGAACTGAGAAGAGGGGAGGTAATGGATGTCATTGTTTTACTTTTCGCTTTGAATCCATTTTTTGTTTGGGTTGTGTCTTGCTTTTCTTTTGTATGTGGCGTGGTTATTTACAGGGGAAGGAATATGGGTATATATTTTTTTATACCACTTTATGTCACAGCAGATTTCTCTGCGTGAAATTCGGGCTGCTCTCCCGGGGAGAGCACGTCGCCACAAGTGCAGCACCTACCCATCATTATTATTTTAAAAAATATATATACAGCCCCGAGCCGCCCTGGGGACTCCAACTCCCCGATTTTTCCTCAGGGATGGTGTCTAAACACGACACCTGTGTGCATGCTGTTTTTTTTAAAAATATAATTTTGTCATCCGCTCCTACCGGCACACAATGGCCTGCTCTTCCGAAAGGCGGAACGGGGTTTTAACGTGTGCGTAAGATGTTCTGCGCGCGTTCGCACACGGGGCCTCGGTTTTTAGTCTCATCCGAATGACTATGACATTCAGTTCGATTTTTGTTGTTGGTGAAACTGGAAAGAAAGGGCGAGGCTGGGAATCGAACCCAGAGCCTCACGGTTTACTTGTTGGCAGGCGAGCGTCTTAATAATAATAATAATAATACATGGAACTTATATAGCGCTATATCTTGTAAAACAAATCAAAGCGCTTGCATTCGACCTATACATCGCACAAGCAATCAATAACAATCTATGGTCCTAGCAAATTCGAACGTACTCACACACGCAAGCGCACACACACGCACACACACACACACACGC
>JASPKP010002305.1:0-2500 GCA_030674155.1 Stramonita haemastoma
TGTTTTGTTTTGCGTGTGACAGGGATGCTTGTGGCAGTGGAAATAAAATGTCGCTAGCATATGGTCTTAGTCTTCCTATTATGTTGTATGTTGTTTTCTGTGAATGTAATCGGGATGTTTTTACGCTGGTTTTTTTTTTGTTTTTGTTTTTTTTTAGTCTGGAAATGGGTTCAGGCGCAGTGTGTGTGTGTGTGTGTGTGCGTGCGTGCGTGCGTGTGTGTGTGTGTGTGTGTGTGGTGTGTGTGCGTGCGTGCGTGCGTGTGTGTGTGTGTGTGTGGTGTGTGTGTGCGTGCGTGCGTGTGTGTGTGCGTGCGTGTGTGTGTGTGTGCGTGCGTGCGTGCGTGTGTGTGTGTGTGGCGTGTGTGTTTGTGTGTATGTGTGTGTGTTTGTGTGTGTTTTGTGTGTGTGCGCGCGCGTGCGTGCGTGCGAGTGTGCGTGTATGTGTGTTTGCGGGCTTGTATGCGTGCGTGCGTGCGTGCGTGAGTATGTGTGTGTATTTTTATTCTTAGCTTTTATCATACCATTGGTAACTGCGATTTCAGTTATCGTGTGGTTGTGTTGTTTTTTTTCTTTCTGTCTTAAGCTAATCTAGCAGCTTTTGTTAATATTCACTATGTTCCTGTGTGTGGTTGGTAGGTATATTGTTAATGTTTTCGTTGTAAATGTTTGTTCCTGCCTGTTATGTTTTTGTTTTTGTTGTTGTTGTTAAAATAAATTCCTCAAGCGACAATGTTTTTCTACTTTCTCAACCTTAATAATCCATAGTGTTGTTGTTTTTCTTCTGTAAATGAAAAAAATGTCTTTCTCTTTTTTTTTGTTTTTTAGAAATAAAAGGATAGGTCAGCAAAAAAAATGAGGTTTCTTGAAATCCAAACCACAGTTCTTACCTCTTTTTTTCTTTTTTTTCTTTCTTTTTTTTTTCTTTTGGATGTGTATCTGACAGAATTTGTCGTGACAGTAGCGGTGTTGTTAAGCGTTTGTCCGGAGTTTCTTAACTACGTAACATCTACCTTGTAGTAACTCATCCGTTATCAGTTTCTGTGTTTGTTTGTTTGTTTGTTTATTTGTTCGGGGTTTTTTGTTTGTCTGTTTGTCTATCTGTCTTTCTGGCTGGTGAATCACCACAGTCGGCGGTCTGCTTTGATGCTGCTGCTGAGTTTGGGCTGATAGCATCATGGTTCTGTAAACAGCCAACATTATGATTGTTATGTGCTGAGTGTGTTAGTCGTAGAAAACATGTATAAAAGCATTCATACATACACGCCAGTTTTGCGCATTCACACACACACAAACAAACACACATACATACACACACATACACACACACAAACATACACACACGCACGTAAGCACGCGCACACACACACACACACTCACACACACACGCGCGCACGCACACACACACAGTGAATACACTTGGTAATGCTTGCATGTATGTTTACGCAAGCACTCTGACAAACAATGACAAACAAGCCACACACTTCCCATACATAATTACATGATGTAAACACAACTGTCATTCGTCTTCTTCGTCTTCAAGCTCTGCAATTCTCAGAGAGAGAGAGAGAGAGGAGGGGGGAGAGAAAGACAGACAGACAGACAGACACACACACACACACACATACACACAAAGAGTCAGACAGACAGACAGACAGAGACAGACAAACAGACAGACAGACAGACAGAAAAACACAAAGCCAGAGACAGAGAGTACGTCATAACTAAAACTAAAAACAATAGACTTAGACCTTGTATTTTCGACAGCTTTAAAAAACAACAACAGGCTTTTCTTCTGACATGAGCTTTGCAAGCAATGTTCTGTCATGTCACGTTAGAGAAAAAGAAAACAACAACAGTGCTTTCTCTGTCACACACAGCAGGCTAGCTATTCACCATAAACCCCTACTACTATATAAGCAAACGTACAGGCAGACAGCAGAATGTTTTCATATGCACTGGAAACACGTTCGTCCATGTGTGTGCCCAATATCCTGCTGTGATGTTTATGATACTTGGGATGGGGAAAAGTGACGTGGATGCCAAAAGGATGGGAAAACAAGTGGAAGATGACGTTAATGAGGAGAAAAAGAGCATACAGAGAGAGAGAGAGAGAGAGAGAGAGAGAGAGAGGAGAGAGAGAGAGAGAGAGAGAGAGAGAGAGAGAGAGAGAGAGAGAGAGAGAGAGAGAGAGAGGAGGGAGGGAGGGGGGAGGGAGGGAGGGAGGGAGGGAGGAGAGGAGAGAGAGAGAGAGAGAGAGAGAGAGAGTGAGAGAGAGAGGAGAGAGAGAGAGAGAGAGAGAGAGAGAGAGAGAGAGAGAGAGAGAGAGAAAACTGAAAGAGAAAAACTAGTGATGTATTGAGCAATGAGCATTGTATGCTATGGAGATTTAAAACGGTGTGGTGTAAGCTATGAAAAAAGTACTTGCTGTGAAAGAGTGGAAAACAGGGGGGAAAAAAACAAAAATAAAAAAGTAAGATACTGAACAATGGTATGTATGTCA
>JASPKP010000231.1:0-60210 GCA_030674155.1 Stramonita haemastoma
TTGCTCTTTTGTTCCAGTGTGTGAAAAAACAACAACTTTGGATAACACTATAAAACAGATAATACAAATACACTAACATACCACCCTGGACACAACCCCCCCCCCCCCCCTTCAACTCCTATTAACAGACCTGTCTACCCAGCAAATAAAAAATAGTATTTGGACAGATTAGAATTAGTATTTTGATAGCAAAAATAGTATTCCCAATCTTTCTTGTCTTGGTGTATTCTAAATATTATTTATTTGACAGTTCCAATAAGGGCTCTAATTCATTGGCAGCACTATGCTTTTATTATATATAAAGAAGTGTGTTTTTTCAGAAAACTTGCCCTCTACAATTGGTATTTCAAGAGAGAGAGAGAGAGAGAGAGAGAGAGAGAGAGAGAGAGAGAGAGAGGAGAGTAGTGTGTGTGTGTGTGTGTGTGTGTGTGTGTGGTGTGTGTGTGTGTGTGTGTGTGTGTGTGTGTGTGTGTGTGTGTGTGTGTGTGTGTGTGTGTGTGGTGTGTGTGTGTGTGGTGTGTGAGTGAGGTTGTGTGTGTGTGTGTGTGTGTGTGTGTGTGTGTGTGTGTGTGGGTGTGTGTGTGTGTGTGTGTGTGTGTGTGTGTGTGTGTGTAAACTGTGGTGTGTGTGTGTGTTTTATTTATTATTGATTTATTTTATTCTTTTATATCGAGGATAATGGGATAAGCACTCCTGTGCTTTTTTACATCCAGTCCCCACGTGTCTGAAGTTTTGTAAATGTCATCTGTTCCCACCGGCACAGATGGCCTACTCTTATGAAAAGCGGAACAGGATTTAACGTGTGTGCAAGATGTTCTGCGTGCATTCACACACGGGGCCTCCGTTTATAGTCTCATCCAAAGGACTTTTGGGGAGAGTGGAGTCAGCACTGATGTCAACTCCAGGGAAAAATCTCCTCAAACGAGAATTGAACCCGGGTTCGTCAAATTGCGAGCACAATGTTCTGACCACTACGCTATCCCTTCCCGTGTGGTGTGTGTGTGTGTGTGTGTGTGTGTGTGTGTGTGTGTTTTGTGTTGTGTGTGTTTTGTGTGTGTGTGTGTTCGTGTCTATGTGTCTGTGACTGTGTGAGTAGGGATACTAGGGAAGTGTTTGGATGTTGACTTAAAGAAACACAGAAAACAAGAAGAAAGGGGTGGGGTGGGGAAGTGAGAGATAAAAACAGATTGACAGACTATCTGACAGAGATTTGCAAGGGGAGGGATAGTAAAAAGAGAAAGATGACAAGATGAGAAAAACAAGCATTCCTAATGGAGAGAGAAGTGAAAACAAAGGGGGACAGAGGGTGGAGACAAAAAAAAAAAAAAAAAACAGACAATAAAAATGATTTTAAAAAAACAAACTGTTTTATCTGATTTAAGACAAAATCATGCACAGACTACCCAAAAGATGTGTGTGTGTGTGTGTGTGTGTGTGTGTGTGTGTGTGTGTGGTGTGTGTGTGTGGTGTGTGTGTGAGTGAGTGGAGTGAGTGAGTGAGGTGAGTGAGTGAGTGAGTGAGTGAGTGAGTGAGTGAGTGAGTGAGTGAGAGAGACGGAGACAGACAGAGACAGCCATCTTGGGTAACACCAACAAGGGAAGTAATCGCGGACAGAGAAAGTAATAGAAGAGCTATTTCCCTTGAATCCTTTGCAGTGGTTTATTATTTTATTTTGGTGGTTGTCAAAATCGCATTTTTATCACGAAAATCGTATTTTCATATCTAGGGTAAAAAAAATCATAAAAATACGATAAAATACGGGTAGGCAGGTCTGTATTAATCCATCCACACACATGCATATCCACCCCCCCCTTGCCCATCAATCCATCCACACATATAATTATATTTAACCCACTTCTCCCTTAAAGACACATGCACACAACTATTCACACACCAGTCAAACACACACACACACACACACACACATGACATGCATACAAACAAATCCAGCCACATATCCCCCCCCCCCCAACACACAGAGAAATACTAACTATATTCCTACCCCTTCCCTCCCCCTTCCAACATGCAAAGAAATACTAACCAGAACCCCCCCCCCCCCCCCCCCAACACACACAGAAATACTACCCATCCACCCCCCCCCCCCCAACACCCAGAGAAATACTAACCATCTCTCCCCCCTCCACCACACAGACAGAGAAATACTCACTGACTGACTAACCCAAGTGAGGGCTGAGGTCTGAATGTCCACGGTCCAGGGCCAGGTACAGCCATGTCCGTCATCAACAGCAACGGCTCTTCAGCATACACAGCTTCCACGGCCTCAAACTACAAAGCCACAACAAAAAACTCCCCAAGACCCCCAAGTGCATTCTGGCCTGGCTAGGGGGCAGCCAGGCTGAGATCAACTTGGCAGTAGGCTGCACCATAGCCAAGCCAAAATGCACTTGTGGGACATGGGGGCCTGTGGGACATGGCCACTTGTGGGACATGGCCACTTGTGGGACATGGCCACTTGTGGGACATTGGGACTTAAACAGTGGCCTGGTTCAAAACTGTCTGTAATACGTCAAAAATCACAGTTTTGTACCAAACCACCTACCTAACATGATGATGATGGCAACAATAACAGATGATGATGATAATGATGATGATAACACAAAAAATGATGACATAAATGCAATGATGATGTAGTGGTAATGATGATGACAATAAGAAACACAAAAGTGAACACTAAAGCAGTAAAGGGATGATGGTGAAATGACAGTTTGAGAGTATTGCTCAAATTAACTGACCAACACTGCAGGTGTATGTAGCTCTCAGGCCCGCTTAATGCTGGGATATAGTATTGATAGTAAGCATAGAGTACAACTCTGTCAAGAAGTCTCAAAGCACATGCACTTCCATAGCTGCAGCATCACATCATCCTCATTATCCTTGGTAACCTGGGCAACGAACAATCCCGTATGGAGATTCTCTTTCTTCATGGGTGAGTCTTGGGTAAATTGAACCTATCGGAGCCCATCCCTCTCCAAGTCAGATTTTTTGGTTGGGTTTACTCGCCACATGTGGCAGGTAGTACTGGGTTACATGGTTACCAGTAGCAGAGGAAACCTCTGACCTGACTATATGTATGCGAACACACATACAGCTAAATAATATGACAATGATATTGTCACAACACAAAATCCCCAGCGTCCAAAAAGGACGAGGTTAGATCTTCTGCTGTAACTAGCTCGTTTAAATTCGTCCAGAAAAGGGTGTGGCGGTCACAGCAGTCTCCCAAAGCACAACTCAAAAGGCAAGAAAATTTACAATCAAGACGCTTTATTTCACTTTCATACAACTTAACAACTTAACTACAGAGCTAGTGTGAAAATGTTATCATGTAAAGATCAAGTCAATTTCTGCATGAACAATGATAAAACTTGAATGTCAAGATATTCAGCTCTTGATGAAAAGGTGACCAATCTATACGATCACTTAAAAACTATAATATTGTGACCACTCTACACCATCACTTAAGATCAAGTTGGATCAGCCTAGCTACACTGACGTCCTCCTTGATATACAGGCCATAAACACAATGCAAACCTACAGAGCATTCTGATGCTCTCTGACACAATATTGTGACCATCTACACCATCACTTAAGATCAAGTTGGATCAGCCTAGCTACACTGCTGTCCTCCATGATATACAGGCCATAAACACAATGCAAACCTACAGAGCATTCTGATGCTCTCTGACAATGACTAGAACACAATATTGTGACCACTCTACACCATCACATAAGATCAAGTTGGATCAGCCTAGCTACACTGCTGTCCTCCTTGATATACAGGCCATAAACACAATGCAAACCTACAGAGCATTCTGATGCTCTCTAACACAATAGTGTGACCACTCTACACGATCACTTAAGATCAAGTTGGATCAGCCTAGCTACACTGCTGTCCTCCTTGATGTACAGGCCATAAACACAATCCAAAACTACAGAGCATTCTGACGCTCTCTAACAATGATCAAGCAATGTTTGAATTTGACTACATAGAGAGACAACCTAACTACACGTTGTTCTCTAGTGACAGGTCATGTACAAAATCGACGTACTGAACACTAAAGCAGTAAAGGGATGATGGTGAAATGACAGTTAACACAACAAAAGTGATGATTATGACAATCACAATAATGACAAAAAACTAATGAGGTAGGTATGGCCGTGGCATCGAGATGAAAACAAGCAGCATAGGAACAGCAGGGATAGGAACGTCACAGAAGATAAGGCAGCAAAAAAACCCCAAACCCAACCAAACAAAAACAACAAACAAACCCTGTTAATAACAAGTGAAGCTGATGGTAATGACAAGGATAAATCAAGATGATGATGCTGACAACAATACAAAACAAGTAATGATAACAATGTTAACACAAATAAAGCTAAAAAAACATGACAATGATAACACCAGCAAAGATGATGATGACAATGATATCACAGGTTGAATTGATGACAATAACACAAGTGAAGCTGATGAGGACAATAAAAACACAAATAAAGTGAAACAGAGGACAAAGAAAACACAAGTGAAACAGAGGACTGGAAGGTTGCAGGTTCGAATCCCATTTGGGTCATAGGGATTTTTCGGGCTCCGGCCGGCTCCTACCCACAGTGAGTGTGCTGTGGGCTCAGAAGGAAGATTGGGACCACACAGTCCAGCTTCATCCACTTTACAGATGCCAGTTTCAGAGTCTTGCTCAAATTAACTGACCAACACTGCAGGTAATGTAGCTCTCAGGCCCGCTTAATGCTGGGATTTAGTATGATAGTAAGCATAGAGTACAACTCTGTCAAGAAGTCTCAAAGCACATGCACTTCTATAGCAGCAGCAACACATCATCCTCAATATCCTTGGTAACCTGGGCAACGATCAATCCCGAATGGAGATTCTGTTTCTTCATGGGTGAGTTTTGGGTAAATCGAACCTGTCCAAGCCCATCCCTCTCCAAGTCAGATTTTTTGGTTGGGTTTACTCCCCACATGTGGCAGGCAGTACTGGGTTACATGGTTACCAGTAGCAGAGGAAGCCTCTGACCTGACTATATGTATGCAAACACACGTACAGCTAAATAATATGACAATGATATTGTCACAACACAAAATCCCCAGCGTCCAAAAAGGATGAGGTTAGATCTTCTGCTGTAACTAAGCTCGTTTAAATCTATACGATCACTTAAAAACTATAATATTGTGACCATCTACACCATCACTTAAGATCAAGTTGGATCAGCCTAGCTACACTGCTGTCCTCCTTGATATAAGGCCATAAACACAATCCAAACCTACAGAGCATTCTGATGCTCTCTGACACAATAGTGTGACCACTCTACACACGATCACTTAAGATCAAGTTGGATCAGCCTAGCTACACTGCTGTCCTCCTTGATATACAGGCCATAAACACAATCCAAACCTACAGAGCATTCTGATGCTCTCTGACAATAACTACAACACAATATTGTGACCACTCTACACGATCACTTAAGATCAAGTTGGATCAGCCTAGCTACACTGCTGTCCTCCTTGATATACAGGCCATAAACACAATGCAAACCTACAGAGCATTCTGATGCTCTCTGACACAATAGTGTGACCACTCTACACGATCACTTAAGATCAAGTTGGATCAGCCTAGCTACACTGCTGTCCTCCTTGATATACAGGCCATAAACACAATCCAAAACTACAGAGCATTCTAATGCTCTCTAACAATGATCAAGCAATGTTTGAATTCGACTACATAGAGAGACAACCTAACTACACGTTGTCCTCTAGTGACAGGTCATGCACAAAATCGACGTATTGGCTTAGTCGAGGACGTAATCTTTCAGGTAAGTAGGAGTCTTGATTGTTGGGCCTGAACGTCTGGTACTGGGTGATGGAAGCTGGTTGGAGCTTGTATCGTTGTTACCAGTTTCTCCAGTTGAAGAAGTCTCAGCAGGAATGATGTCTCCGGGGAATATTGATGTCTGGGTCCTCTGGAGCATCGAGTTCTGGAACGTCGCCAGCAATCGTGATGTGTGCTGGCAGTTGTCGAAGATGAGACGAATTTCTGGTGATAAGAGATCCATCGGGGCGGCAAGCTGTTATCATGCTCCCTTCCATCTCTTTAACCAGAAATGGTGTCGTGTTGTACGGCGTTGTCAGAGTATTTTGTTTGGGCTGTATGACCAAAACGTAGTCACCAGGTGCCATCTTTGCGTGTGCAGTGTGACAGCGGGCATTGACGTATTCTGCCATCTTTCCGTTACTGTAATTGTCATTGTGTGCAACACGGGTATGTACAGGGACTGGAGCTAGTGTGAGAATGTTATCATGTAAAGATCAAGTCAATTTCTGCTTGAACAATGATAAAACTTGAATGTCAAGATATTCAGCTCTTGATGAAAAGGTGACCAATCTATACGATCACTTAAAAACTATAATATTGTGACCACTCTACACCATCACCTAAGATCAAGTTGGATCAGCCTAGCTACACTGCCGTCCTCCTTGATATACAGGCCATAAACACAATGGAAACCTACAGAGCATTCTGATGCTCTCTGACAATGACTAGAACACAATATTGTGACCACTCTACACGATCACTTAAGATCAAGTTGGATCAGCCTAGCTACACTGCTGTCCTCCTTGATATACAGGCCATAAACACAATCCAAACCTACAGAGCATTCTGATGCTCTCTAACACAGTAGTGTGACCACTCTACACGATCACTTAAGATCAAGTTGGATCAGCCTAGCTACACTGCTGTCCTCCTTGATATACAGGCCATAAACACAATGCAAACCTACAGAGCATTCTGATGCTCTCTAACACAATAGTGTGACCACTCTACACGATCACTTAAGATCAAGTTGGATCAGGCTAGCTACACTGCTGTCCTCCTTGATATACAGGCCATAAACACAATGCAAAACTACAGAGCATTCTGATGCTCTCTGACAATAACTACAACACAATATTGTGACCACTCTACACCATCACTTAAGATCAAGTTGGATCAGCCTAGCTACACTGCCGTCCTCCTTGATATACAGGCCATAAACACAATGGAAACCTACAGAGCATTCTGATGCTCTCTGACAATGACTAGAACACAATATTGTGACCACTCTACACCATCACTTAAGATCAAGTTGGATCAGCCTAGCTACACTGCTGTCCTCCTTGATATACAGGCCATAAACACAATCCAAACCTACAGAGCATTCTGATGCTCTCTAACACAGTAGTGTGACCACTCTACACGATCACTTAAGATCAAGTTGGATCAGCCTAGCTACACTGCTGTCCTCCTTGATATACAGGCCATAAACACAATGCAAACCTACAGAGCATTCTGATGCTCTCTAACACAATAGTGTGACCACTCTACACGATCACTTAAGATCAAGTTGGATCAGCCTAGCTACACTGCTGTCCTCCTTGATGTACAGGCCATAAACACAATCCAAAACTACAGAGCATTCTGATGCTCTCTAACAATGATCAAGCAAGGTTTGAATTCGACTACATAGAGAGACAACCTAATTACACGTTGTTCTCTAGTGACAGGTCATGTACAAAATCGATGTATTGAACACTAAAGCAGTAAAGGGATGATGGTGAAATGACAGTTAACACAAGAAAAGTGATGATTATGACAATGACAATGATGACACAAAACTAATGAGGTAGGTATGGCCGTGGCATCGAGATGAAAACAAGCAGCATAGGAACAGCAGGGATACGAACGTCACAGAAGATAAGGCAGCAAAAAAAAACCAAAACCCAACCAAACAAAAACAACAAACAAACCCTGTTAATAACAAGTGAAGCTGATGGTAATGACAAGGATAAATCAAGATGATGATGCTGACAACAATACAAAACAAGTAATGATAACAATGTTAACACAAATAAAGCTAAAAAAACATGACAATGATAACACCAGCAAAGATGATGATGACAATGATATCACAGGTTGAATTGATGACAATAACACAAGTGAAGCTGATGAGGACAATAAAAACACAAATAAAGTGAAACAGAGGACAAAGAAAACACAAGTGAAACAGAGGACTGGAAGGTTGCAGGTTCGAATCCCATTTGGGTCATAGGGATTTTTCGGGCTCCGGCCGGCTCCTACCCACAGTGAGTGTGCTGTGGGCTCAGAAGGAAGATTGGGACCACACAGTCCAGCTTCATCCACTTTACACATGCCAGTTTGAGAGTCTTGCTCAAATGTAACTGACCAACACTGCAGGTATATGTAGCTCTCAGGCCTGCTTAATGCTGGGATATAGTATGATAGTAAGCATAGAGTACAACTCTGTCAAGAAGTCTCAAAGCACATGCACTTCCATAGCTGCAGCATCACATCATCTTCAATATCCTTGGTAACCTGGGCAACGACCAATCCTGAATGGAGATTCTGTTTCTTCATGGTGAGTTTGGTAAATCGAACCTTCGAGCCCATCCCTCTCCAAGTCAGATTTTTTGGTTGGGTTTACTCCCCACATGTGGCAGGCAGTACTGGTTACATGGTTACCAGTAGCAGAGGAAGCCTCTGACCTGACTATATGTATGCGAACACCTACAGCAAATAATATACATATGCCAAACAAATCCAATCAAAAGACATTGATCCTTAACTACTGTAAATCACCACCACTCTACACATCACTTAAGATCAAGTTGGATCAGCCTAGCTACACTGCTGTCCTCCTTGATATACAGGCCATAAACACAATGCAAACTACAGAGCATTCTGATGCTCTCTGACACAATAGTGTGACCACTCTACACGATCACTTAAGATCAAGTTGGATCAGCCTAGCTACACTGCTGTCCTCCTTGATATACAGGCCATAAACACAATCCAAACCTACAGAGCATTCTGATGCTCTCTAACACAATATTGTGACCACTCTACACGATCACTTAAGATCAAGTTGGATCAGCCTAGCTACACTGCTGTCCTCCTTATGTACAGGCCATAAACACAATCCAAAACTACAGAGCATTCTGATGCTCTCTAACAATGATCAAGCAATGTTTGAATTCGACTACATAGAGAGACAACCTAACTACACGTTGTCCTCTAGTGACAGGTCATGCACAAAATCGACGTATTGGCTTAGTCGAGGACGTAATCTTCAGGTAAGTAGGAGTCTTGATTGTTGGCCTGAACGTCTGGTACTGGGTGATGGAAGCTGGTTGGAGCTTGTATCGTTGTTACCAGTTTCTCCAGTTGAAGAAGTCTCAGCAGAATGATGTCTCCGGGAATATTGATGTCTGGTCCTCTGGAGCATCGAGTTCTGGAACGTCGCCAGCAATCGTGATGTGTGCTGGCAGTTGTCGAAGATGAGACGAATTTCTGGTGATAAGAGATCCATCGGGGCGGCAATCTGTTATCATGCTCCCCTCCATCTCTTTAACCAGACATGGTGTCGTGTTGTACGGCGTTGTCAGATTATTTGTTTGGGCTGTATGACCAAAACGTAGTCACCAGGCGCCATCTTTGCGTGTGCAGTGTGACAGCGGGCATTGACGTATTCTGCCATCTTTCCCTTACTGTAATTGTCATTGTGTGCAACACGGGTATGTACAGGGACTGGAGCTAGTGTGAGAATGTTATCATGTAAAGATCAAGTCAATTTCTGCATGAAACAATGATAAAACTTAAATGTCAAGATATTCAGCTCTTGATAAAAGGTGACCAATCTATACGATCACTTAAAAACTATAATATTGTGACCACTCTACACCATCACTTAAGATCAAGTTGGATCAGCCTAGCTACACTGCTGTCCTCCTTGATATACAGGCCATAAACACAATGCAAACCTACGGAGCATTCTGATGCTCTCTGACAATGACTAGAACACAATATTGTGACCACTCTACACGATCACTTAAGATCAAGTTGGATCAGCCTAGCTACACTGCTGTCCTCCTTGATATACAGGCCATAAACACAATGCAAACCTACAGAGCATTCTGATGCTCTCTAACACAATAGTGTGACCACTCTACACGATCACTTAAGATCAAGTTGGATCAGCCTAGCTACACTGCTGTCCTCCTTGATGTACAGGCCATAAACACAATCCAAAACTACAGAGCATTCTGATGCTCTCTAACAATGATCAAGCAATGTTTGAATTCGACTACATAGAGAGACAACCTAACTACACGTTGTCCTCTGAGAGAGGTCATGTACAAAATCAACGTACTGAACACTAAAGCAGTAAAGGGATGATGGTGAAATGACAGTTAACACAACAAAAGTGATGATTATGACAATGACAATGATGACACAAAACTAATGAGGTAGGTATAGCCGTGGCATCGAGATGAAAACAAGCAGCATAGGAACAGCAGGGATACGAACGTCACAGAAGATAAGGCAGCAAAAAAAACCCAAAACCCAACCAAACAAAAACAACAAACAAACCCTGTTAATAACAAGTGAAGCTGATGGTAATGACAAGGATAAATCAAGATGATGATGCTGACAACAATACAAAACAAGTAATGATAACAATGTTAACACAAATAAAGCTAAAAAAACATGACAATGATAACACCAGCAAAGATGATGATGACAATGATATCACAGGTTGAATTGATGACAATAACACAAGTGAAGCTGATGAGGACAATAAAAACACAAATAAAGTGAAACAGAGGACAAAGAAAACACAAGTGAAACAGAGGACTGGAAGGTTGCAGGTTCGAATCCCATTTGGGTCATAGGGATTTTTCGGGCTCCGGCCGGCTCCTACCCACAGTGAGTGTGCTGTGGGCTCAGAAGGAAGATTGGGACCACACAGTCCGGCGTCATCCACTTTACAGATGCCAGTTTGAGAGTCTTGCTCAAATTAACTGACCAACACTGCAGGTGTATGTAGCTATCAGGCCTGCTTAATGCCGGGATATAGTATGATAGTAAGCATAGAGTACAACTCTGTCAAGAAGTCTCAAAGCACATGCACTTCCATAGCAGCAGCATCACATCATCCTCATTATCCTTGGTAACCTGGGCAACGACCAATCCCGTATGGAGATTCTCTTTCTTCATGGGTCAGTCTTGGGTAAATCGAACCTGTCCGAGCCCATCCCTCTCCAAGTCAGATTTTTTGGTTGGGTTTACTCCCCACATGTGGCAGGTTGTACTGGGTTACATGGTTACCAGTAGCAGAGGAAGTCTCTGACCTGACTATATGTATGCGTGTATGTTAACACATATACAACTAAATAACATGACAATGATATCACCAGCAAAGATGATTTTTCATGACAATCAACAAAAGCAAAGATGATGATGACGATCATAATGATCACACAGGTTAAGCAGATGACAATAACAACACAAGCAAAGCTGATAAGGGCTATAAAACTACAAATAAAGTGAAACAGAGGACAAAGAAAAGAGAAACAGAGAACAATGATAACACAATTGAAACAGATGACAATGTTAACAAAAATGAAACAGAGAACCAATGATAACGCAATTGAAGCAGATGACAATGATAACACAAGTGAAACAGAGAACCAATGATAACACAATTGAAACAGACGACAATGATACCACAAGTAAAACAGAGAACAATAATAACACAATTGAAACAGAGGACAATAACAACACATTTGAAACAGAGGACAATGATAACACAAGTGAAACAGAGGACAATAATAACACAAGTGAAACAGAGAACAATGATAACACAAGTGAAACACAGGACAATGGTAACATAAGTAAAACAGAGGACAATGACAACACAAGTAAAACTGCTGATGATGATAATGCATGTGACCAGCCACTATGGTGCAGTGGTTAGCACCTTGGCTTTTGGACTGGAAGGTTGCGGGTTCAAATCCCATAAAAGTCACGGGGATTTTGAGGCCTGCGGCCAGTTCCTACCCAAGTGAATGTGCACATAACAGCACTGCACTCGGCACATCACAGCACATCACTCCACTACACCCAGCACATCACAGCACATCACTTCACTACACTCAGCACATCACAGCACATCACTTCACTACACTCAGCACATCACAGCACATCACTTCACTACACTCAGCACATCAGGCACATCACAGCACTGCAGTCGGCACATCACTAAATCCAGCACATCACTACACCCAGCACATCACTACACCCAGCACATCACAGCACATCACTTCACTACACCCAGCACATCACAGCACATCATTTCACTACACCAGCACATCACAGCACATCACTTCACTACACCCAGCACATCACAGCACATCACTTCACTACACCCAGCACATCACTTCACTACACCCCAGCACATCACAGCACATCACTTCACTGCATCCAGCACAGCACTACACCAGCACATCACAGCACATCACAACACCCGGCACAACACAGCACTGCAGTCAGCACATCACAGCACATTACCACACGTGGCACATCATAGCACATCACAGCACATCACTTCACTACACCCAGCACATCACAGCACATTACATCACTACACTCGGCACATCACAGCACATTCACTACACCTGGCACATCACAGCACATCACTTCACTGCATCCAGCACAGCACTACACCAGCACATCACAGCACATCACAACACCCGGCACAACACAGCACTGCAGTCAGCACATCACAGCACATTACCACACCCGGCATATCACAGCACTGCAGTCGGGACATCACAGCACATCACCACACCCGGCACATCACAGCACTGCAGTTGGCACATCACATCACTACACCCGGCATATCACAGCACTGCAGTTGGCACATCACAGCATGTGTAGTCGGCACATCAAAACACATCACTTCACTATATCCGGCACATCACAGCACATCACTTCATTACACCCGACACATCACAGCACTACATCCAGCACATCACAGCACTGCAGTTGGCACATTGCAGCACATCCTTACACGCAGCACATCACAGGAAATCACTACACGCGGCACATCACAGCACATCACTACACCCAGCACATCACAGCACTGCAGTCGGCACATCACAGCACACTACACCCGGCACATCACAGCACTGCAGTTGCCAAATCACAGCGCATCATTTCACTCCACTCGGCACATCACAGCACATCACTTCACTGCATCCAGCACATCACTATACCTGGCACATCACAGCACTGCTGTCGGCACATCACAGCACATCACTACACCCGGCATATCACAGCACATCACTTCACTACATCTGGCACATCACAGCACATCACTTCACTGCATCCAGCACATCACTATACCTGGCACATCACAGCACTGCTGTCGGCACATCACAGCACATCACTACACCCGGCATATCACAGCACATCACTTCACTACATCTGGCACATCACAGCACATCACTTCACTACATCTGGCACATCACAGCAAATCACTTCACTACACCCGGCACATCACAGTACTACATCCAGCACATCACAGCACTGCAGTCGGCACATCACAGCAAATCACTACATCCGGCACATCACAGCACAGCAGTCAGCACATCACAGAACTACACCTGTCACATCACAGCACTGCATCCGGCACATCACATCACTCCATACGGCACATCACAGCACTGCAGTCGGCACATCACAGCACATCACTTCACTACACCTGGCACATCACTTCACTGCATCCAGCACAGCACTACACCAGCACATCACTATACCCGGCACATCACAGCACTGTAGTCGGCACATCACAGCACATCACTTCACTACACCCGGCACATCACAGCACTTCACTTCACCACATCCAGCACAGCACTACATCCAGCACATCAGAGCACATCACTATACCCGGCACATCACAGCACTGCAGTTGGATCATCACAACACATGCAGCGAATCACACCACATCACTACACCTGGCACATCACTACACATCACAGCACATCACTACACCCAGCACATCACAGCACATCACAGCACATCACTACACCCGGCAGTAGCTGATTCTACTTCTCCAGATGATTACTTGATCAGTACTCCTGCTCCTCCACTGGAGACAGCATCTGTAGCTCCTCCATCTGTATAGACATGGATCCAGGCCTGTTCTGGATAGAAGTCTTCTACCATGGCCTTGGTACAGTAGCTGGGTCACATGGAACACAGTGGGCAGGTAGATTGCTCACTTGCTGTCGTCTGAATACATGGTTATGGTGGATAAAACTGTTGCTCTTTATGCTATTTCTTGTTGGCTTCTCCATTCCATGGTATTTCTCTGCCTGCACTAGAGCCTTGGTGTCACGCTGAGTATTGAATGGTTGGATGCCAGTCAGCTGTTCCATAGTTTTGATGGGGGTAGATCTCAAACCACCCAAGATGAGTCGCAGACCTTGATTCACACTCAACACATCACAGCACTGCAGTACACCTGGCAAATCACATCACTACACCCGGCAAATCACATCACATCACTTCACTCGGAAAATCACATCACTTCACTACACCCGGCAAATCACATCACATCACTTCACCCGGCAAATCACATCACATCACTTCACCCGGCAAATCACATCACATCACTTCACCCGGCAAATCACATCACATCACTTCACCCTGCAAATCACATGACATCACTTCACCCGGCAAATCACATCACATCACTTCACCCAGCAAATCACATCACAGCACTACACCAATGATGAAGCTAAACTAACCTTCAGACTCTGCAGAAACAGGGACACCTCAAATGGGGGGACGGCCGGCAGGCTGATGCTTTCCTCCTTCTGACACTGACAGGTCACACTGTGAGGCCCTGGGTCACCTCCACATCAGAGTCCACCTGTAACACCACATCATAGTCCACCTGTAACACCACATCATAGTCCAACTGTAACACCCCATCATAGTCCACCTGTAACACATCATAGTCCACATGTAACATCATATCATAGTCCATCTGTCATACATCCACATCATAGTCCACCTGTAACACCACATCATAGTCCACCTTAACACATCCACATCATAGTCCATCTGTCATATATCCACATCACATTCCAAGCATTGCTCTTTTGTTCCAGTGTGATGAAAAAAATGAAACTTTGGATAACACTATAAAATAGATAATACAAATACACTAACATACCAACCCCCGACACAACCCCCCCAACTCCTATTAACAGACCTGCCTACCCCAGCAAATAGTATTTGGACAGATTAGAAATAGTATTTTAATAGCAAAAATAGTATTCCCAGTCTTTCTTGGTCTTGGTGTATTCTAAATATTATTTATTTGACAGTTCCAATAAGGGCTCTAATTCATTGGCAGCACTATGCTTTTATTATATATAAAGAAGTGTGTGTTTTCAGAAAACTTGCCCTCTACAATTGGTATTTCAGAGAGAGAGAGAGAGAGAGAGAGAGAGAGAGAGAGAGAGAGAGAGAGAGAGAGAGAGAGAGAAGAGTGTGTGTGTGTGTGTGTGTGTGTGTGTGTGTGTGTGTGTGTGTGTGTGTGTGTGTGTGTGTGTGTGTAAGTGTGTGTGTGTGTGTGTGTGTGAATGTGTGTGTGTGTGTGAAGCTGAGGTGTGTGTGTGTGTGTGTGTGTGTGTGTGTGTGTGTGTGTGTGTGTGTGTGTGTGTGTGTGTGTGTGTGAAGCTGTGGTGTGTGTGTGTGTGTGTTTTATTTATTTATTGATTTATTTTATTCTTTTATATTGAGGATAATGGGATAAGCACTCCTGTCCTTTTTTACATCCAGTCTCTGCGTGTATGAAGTTTTGTAAATGTCATCTGTTCCCACCGGCACATGATGGCCTACTCTTATGAAAAGCGGAACAGGATTTAACGTGTGCGCAAGATGTTCTGCGTGCATTCACACACGGGGCCTCCGTTTATAGTCTCATCCAAAGGACTTTTGGGGAGAGTGGAGTCAGCACTGATGTCAACTCCAGGGGAAAAAATCTCCTCAAACGAGAATTGAACCCGGGTCGTCAAATTGCGAGCACAATGTTCTGACCACTATGCTATCCCTTCCCGTGTAAATCTCTACCATGGCCTTGGTACAGTAGCCAGGTCACATGGAACACAGTGGGCAGGTAGATTGCTCACTTGCTGTCGTCTGGATACACGGCTATGGTGGATGAAACTGTTGCGCTTTATCCTATTTCTTGTTGGCTTCTCCATTCCATGGTATTTCTCTGCCTGCACAAGGGTCTTGGTGTCATGCTGAGTATTGAATGTTTAGATGCCAGTCAGCTGTTCCATAGTTTTGATGGGGGTAGATCTCAAACCACCCAAGATGAATCGCAGACCTTGATTTACACGCAACACATCACAGCACATCACTACACCTGGCACATCACAGGCACATCACTACACCTGGCACATCCAAGCAATGCAGTCGGCACATCACAGCACTACACCCGGCACATCACAGCACATCCGGCACATCACAGCACTGCAGTCGGCACATCAATTTACTACACCCGGCACATCACACTGTGAGGCCCCTGGGTCACCTCCACATCATAGTCCACCTGTAACACCACATCATAGTCCACCTGTAACACCACATCACAGTCTACCTGTAACACAACATTATAGTCCACCTGTAACACCACATCATAGTCCACCTGTAACACCACATCATAGTCCACCTGTAACACATCCACATCATAGTCCACCTGTAACACCACATCACCTGTAACACCACACACCTGTCATACATCCATATCACATTCCCAGCATTGCTCTTTCGTTCCAGTGTGATGAAAAAAAAACAACTTTGAATAACACTATAAAACAGATAATACAAATACACTAACATACCAACCCTGGACACAACCCCCACCCCCCCTTCAACTCCTATTAACAGACCTGCCTAGCCCAGCAAATAAAAAATAGTATTTGGACAGATTAGAAATAGTATTTTGATAGCAAAAATAGTATTCCCAATCTTTCTTGTTCTTGGTGTATTCTAAATATTATTTATTTGACAGTTCCAATAAGGGCTCTAATTCATTGGCAGCACTATGCTTTTATTATATATAAAGAAGTGCGTTTTTTTCAGAAAACTTGCCCTCTACATTTGGTATTTCAGAGAGAGAGAGAGAGAGAGAGAGAGAGAGAGAGAGAGAGAGAGAGAGAGAGAGTAAGAGAGAGTGTGTGTGTGTGTGTGTGTGTGTGTAAGTGTGTGTGTGTGTGTGTGTGTGTGTGTGTGTGTGTGTGTGTGTGTGTGTGTGTGTGTGTGTGTGTGTGAAGCTGAGGTGTGTGTGTGTGTGTGTGTGTGTGTGTGTGTGTGTGTGTGTGTGTGTGTGTGTGTGTGAGCTGTGGTGTGTGTGTGTGTGTGTGTTTTATTTATTTACTGATTTATTTTATTCTTTTATATTGAGGATAATGGGATAAGCACTCCTGTGCTTTTTTACATCCAGTCCCCGCGTGTATCAAGTTTTGTAAATGTCATCTGTTCCCACCGGCACATGATGGCCTACTCTTATGAAAAGCGGAACAGAATTTAACGTGTGCGCAAGATGTTCTGCGTGCATTCACACATGGGGCCTCCGTTTATAGTCTCATCCAAAGGACTTTTGGGGAGAGTGGAGTCAGCACTGATGTCAACTCCAGGAGAAAAATCTCCTCAAAAGAGAATTGAATCCGGGTCGTCAAATTGCGAGCACAATGTTCTGACCACTACGCGCTATCCCTTCCCATGTGGTGTGTGTGTGTGTGTGTGTGTGTGTGTGTGTGTGTGTGTGTGTGTGTGTGTGTGTGTGTGTGTGTGTGACTGTGTGAGTAGAGATACTAGGGAAGTGTTTGGATGTTGACTTAAAGAAACACAGAAAACAAGAAGAAAGGGGTGGGGTGGGGAAGTGAGAGATAAAAACAGATTGACAGACTATCTGACAGAGATTTGCAAGGGGAGGGATAGTAAAAAGAGAAAGATGACAAGATGAGAAAAACAAGCATTCCTAATGGAGAGAGAAGTGAAAACAAAGGGGGACAGAGGGTGGAGACAAAAAACAAAAAAACAGACAATAAAAATGATTTAAAAAACAAACAAACTGTTTTATCTGATTTAAGACAAAATCATGCACAGACTACCCAAAAGATGTGTGTGTGTGTGTGTGTGTGTGTGTGTGTGTGTGTGTGTGTGTGTGTGTGTGTGTGTGTGTGTTATGTGTGTGAGTGAGTGAGTGAGTGAGTGAGTGAGTGAGTGAGTGAGTGAGTGAGTGAGACAGACAGAGACAGCCATCTTGGGTAACACCAACAAGGGAAGTCATCGCGGACAAAGAAAGTAATAGAAGAGTTATTTCCCTTAAATCCTTTGCAGTGGTTTATTATTTTATTTTGGTGGTTGTCAAAATCGCATTTTTATCAGGAAAATCTATTTTTGTATCTAGGGTAAAAAAATCATAAAAATACGATAAAATATGGGTAGGCAGGTCTGTATTAATCCATCCACACACATGCATATCCCCCCCCCCCCTTGCCCATCAATCCATCCACACATATAATTATATTTAACCCACTTCCCCCTACAGACACATGCACGCACACTATTCACACACCAGTCAAACACACACACACACACACACACACACACACACACACACAACCACATGACATGCATACAAACAAATCCAGCCACATATCCCCCCCCCCCCCAACACACAGAGAAATACTAACTATATTCCTACCCCCTCCCCCCCCTTCCAACATGCAAAGAAATACTAACCATAAGCCCCCCCCCCCCAACAAACAGAAATACTACCCATCCCCCCCCCCCAACACCCAGAGAAATACTAACCATCTCTCCCCCCTCCACCACACAGACAGAGAAATACTCACTGACTGACTGACTGACTGACTGACTGACTGACCCAAGTGAGGGCTGAGGTCTCAATGTCCACAGTCCAGGGCCAGGTACAGCGGATGTCCGTCATCAACAGCAACGGCTCTTCAGCATGCACGGCTTCCACGGCCTCAAACTACAAAGCCACAACAAAAAACTCCCCATGTCCCACAAGTGCATTCTGGCCTGGCTAGGGGGCAGCCAGGCTGAGATCAACTTGGCAGTAGGCTGCACCATAGCCAAGCCAAAATGCACTTGTGGGACATGGGGGCCTGTGGGACATGGCCATTTGTGGGACATGGCCACTCGTGGGACATGGGCACTTGTGGGACATGGGGACTTGTGGGACATGGCCACTTGTGGGACATGGGGACTTAAAGTGGCCTGGTTCAAAACTGCCCGTCATACATCAAAAATCACAGTTTTGTACCAAACCACCTACCTAACATGATGATGATGGCAACAATAACACATGATGATGATGATGATGATAACACAAAAAATGATGACATAAATGCAATGATGATGTAGTGGTAATGATGATGACAATAAGAAACACAAAAGTGAACACTAAAGCAGTAAAGGGATGATGGTGAAATGACAGTTAACACAACAAAAGTGATGATTATGACAATGACAATGATGACACAAAACTAATGAGGTAGGTATGGCCGTGGCATCGAGATGAAAACAAGCAGCATAGGAACAGCAGGGATATGAACGTCACAGAAGATAAGGCAGCAAAAAAAAACCAAAGTCCAACCAAACAAAAACAACAAACAAACCCTGTTAATAACAAGTGAAGCTGATGGTAATGACAAGGATAAATCAAGATGATGATGCTGACAACAATACAAAACAAGTAATGATAACAATGTTAACACAAATAAAGCTAAAAAAAACATGACAATGATAACACCAGCAAAGATGATGATCACAATGATATCACAGGTTGAATTGATGACAATAACACAAGTGAAGCTGATGAGGACAATAAAAACACAAATAAAGTGAAACAGAGGACAAAGAAAACACAAGTGAAACAGAGGACTGGAAGGTTGCAGGTTCGAATCCCATTTGGGTCATAGGGATTTTTCGGGCTCCAGCCGGCTCCTACCCACAGTGAGTGTGCTGTGGGCTCAGAAGGAAGATTGGGACCACACAGTCCAGCTTCATCCACTTTACAGATGCCAGTTTGAGAGTCTTGCTCAAATTAACTGACCAACACTGCAGGTATATGTAGCTCTCAGGCCCGCTTAATGCCGGGATATAGTATTATTATTATTACATGGAATTTGTATAGCGCTATCTCTTGTAAGAACAAATCAAAGCGCTTGCATTTGACCTACAGAGCCACAGATCATGCTGCCACCAGGCACAAAGATCAACGACGAACAACGATGATCAACTGTTGTTGTCTTGCTGCTGCTGTACACTTTAGAGCGCAAAGCCTGGGCAAGTATGTATGGAGGGCAAGCTGTTACCCATGCAGCAGACCCCCCTTCTCCACGGCACTGGAATGATCCATTGGAAGGGCAATGACCGATACGAATGGTTCCAGTACCGTCGCAGGAGCCACCAGAACGTTGCCATATACCTACAGCCCCGAGCCGCTCTGGGACTCCAACTCCCCGATTTTTCCTCAGGGATGGTGTCTAAACACGACACCTGTGTGCATGCTGGTTTGTTATAATTTTGTCATCCGCTCCTACCGGCACACGATGGCCTACTATATAGTATGATAGTAAGCATAGAGTACAACTCTGTCAAGAAGTCTCAAAGCACATGTACTTCCATAGCTACAGCATCACATCATCCTCATTATGCTTGGTAACCTGGGCAACGAACAATCCCGTATGGAGATTCTGTTTCTTCATGGGTGAGTCTTGGGTAAATTGAACCTATCGGAGCCCATCCCTCTCCAAGTCAGATTTTTTGGTTGGGTTTACTCGCCACATGTGGCAGGTAGTACTGGGTTACATGGTTACCAGTAGCAGAGGAAACCTCTGACCTGACTATATGTATGCGAACACACATACAGCTAAATAATATGACAATGATATTGTCACAACACAAAATCCCCAGCGTCCAAAAAGGACGAGGTTAGATCTTCTGCTGTAACTAGCTCGTTTAAATTCGTCCGGAAAAGGGGTGGCGGTCACAGCAGTCTCCCAAAGCACAACTCAAAAAGCAAGAAAATTTACAATCAAGACGCTTTATTTCACTTTCATACAACTTAACAACTTAACTACAGAGCTAGTGTGAAAATGTTATCATGTAAAGATCAAGTCAATTTCTGCATGAACAATGATAAAACTTGAATGTCAAGATATTCAGCTCTTGATGAAAAGGTGACCAATCTATACGATCACTTAAAAACTATAATATTGTGACCACTCTACACGATCACTTAAGATCGAGTTGGATCAGCCTAGCTACACTGCTGTCCTCATTCATATACAGGCCATAAACACAATGCAAACCTACAGAGCATTCTGATGCTCTCTGACACAATAGTGTGACCACTCTACACGATCACTTAAGATCAAGTTGGATCAGCCTAGCTACACTGCCGTCCTCCTTGATATACAGGCCATAAACACAATGCAAACCTACAGAACTTTCTGATGCTCTCTGACAATGACTAGAACACAATATTGTGACCACTCTACACAATCACTTAAGATCAAGTTGGATCAGCCTAGCTACACTGCTGTCCTCCTTGATATACAGGCCATAAACACAATGCAAACCTACAGAGCATTCTGATGCTCTCTGACAATGACTAGAACACAATATTGTGACCACTCTACACGATCACTTAAGATCAAGCTGGATCAGCCTAGCTACACTGCTGTCCTCCTTGATATACAGGCCATAAACACAATGCAAACCTACAGAGCATTCTGATGCTCTCTAACACAATAGTGTGACCACTCTACACGATCACAAGATCAAGTTGATCAGCTAGCTACATGCTGTCCTCTTGATATACAGGCCATAAACACAATCACTAGACATCTGATGCTCTCATAACAATGATCAAAGCCACAATGTTTGAATTCGACTACATAGAGAGACAACCTAACTACACGTTGTTCTCTAGTAACAGGTCATGTACAAAATCGACGTACTGAACACTAAAGCAGTAAAGGGATGATGGTGAAATGACAGTTAACACAACAAAAGTGATGATTATGACAATGACAATGATGACACAAAACTAATGAGGTAGGTATGGCCGTGGCATCGAGATGAAAACAAGCAGCATAGGAACAGCAGGGATACGAACGTCACAGAAGATAAGGCAGCAAAAAAACCAAAACCCAACCAAACAAAAACAACAAAGAAACCCTGTTAATACAAGTGAAGCTGATGGTAATGACAAGGATAAATCAAGATGATGATGCTGACAATACAAAACAAGTAATGATAACAATGTTAACACAAATAAAGCTAAAAAAACATGACAATGATAACACCAGCAAAGATGATGATGACAATGATATCACAGGTTGAATTGATGACAATAACACAAGTGAAGCTGATGAGGACAATAAAAACACAAATAAAGTGAAACAGAGGACAAAGAAAACACAAGTGAAACAGAGGACTGGAAGGTTGCAGGTTCGAATCCCATTTGGGTCATAGGGATTTTTCGGGCTCGGCCGGCTCCTACCCACAGTGAGTGTGCTGTGGGCTCAGAAGGAAGATTGGGACCACACAGTCCAGCTTCATCCACTTTACAGATGCCAGTTTGAGAGTCTTGCTCAAATTAACTGACCAACACTGCAGGTATATGTAGCTCTCAGGCCCGCTTAATGCCGGGATATAGTATGATAGTAAGCATAGAGTACAACTCTGTCAAGAAGTCTCAAAGCACATGCACTTCCATAGCTGCAGCATCACATCATCCTCATTATCCTTGGTAACCTGGGCAACGACCAATCCTGAATGGAGATTCTGTTTCTTCATGGGTGAGTTTTGGGTAAATCGAACCTGTCCGAGCCCATCCCTCTCCAAGTCGTATTTTTGGGGTTGGGTTTACTCCCCACATGTGGCAGGCAGTACTGGGTTACATGGTTACCAGTAGCAGAGGAACCCTCTGACCTGACTATATGTATGCGAACACACGTACAGCTAAATAATATGACAATGATATTGTCACAAACACAAAATCCCCAGCGTCCAAAAAGGACGAGGTTAGATCTTCTGCTGTAACTAGCTCGTTTAAATCTATACGATCACTTAAAAACTATAATATTGTGACCACTCTACACCATCACTTAAGATCAAGTTGGATCAGCCTAGCTACACTGCTGTCCTCCTTGATATAACAGGCCATAAACACAATCCAAACCTACAGAGCATTCTGATGCTCTCTGACACAATAGTGTGACCACTCTACACGATCACTTAAGATCAAGTTGGATCAGCCTAGCTACACTGCTGTCCTCCTTGATATACAGGCCATAAACACAATGCAAAACTACAGAGCATTCTGATGCTCTCTGACAATAACTAGAACACAATATTGTGACCACTCTACACGATCACTTAAGATCAAGTTGGATCAGCCTAGCTACACTGCTGTCCTCCTTGATATACAGGCCATACACACAATGTAAACCTACAGAGCATTCTGATGCTCTCTAACAATAACTAGAACAAATATTGTGACCACTCTACACGATCACTTAAGATCAAGTTGGATCAGCCTAGCTACACTGCTGTCCTCCTTGATATACAGGCCATAAACACAATGCAAAACTACAGAGCATTCTGATGCTCTCTAACAATGATCAAGCAATGTTTGAATTCGACTACATAGAGAGACAACCTAACTACACGTTGTCCTCTAGTGACAGGTCATGCACAAAATCGACGTATTGGCTTAGTCAAGGACGTAATCTTTCAGGTAAGTAGGAGTCTTGATTGTTGGGCCTGAACGTCTGGTACTGGGTGATGGAAGCTGGTTGGAGCTTGTATCGTTGTTACCAGTTTCTCCAGTTGAAGAAGTCTCAGCAGGAATGATGTCTCCGGGGAATATTGATGTCTGGGTCCTCTGGAGCATCGAGTTCTGGAACGTCGCCAGCAATCGTGATGTGTGCTGGCAGTTGTCGAAGATGAGACGAATTTCTGGTGATAAGAGATCCATCCGGGCGGCAATCTGTTATCGTGCTCCCCTCCATCTCTTTAACCAGACATGGTGTCGTGTTGTACGGCGTTGTCAGATTATTTTGTTTGGGCTGTATGACCAAAACGTAGTCACCAGGCGCCATCTTTGCGTGTGCAGTGTGACAGCGGGCATTGACGTATTCTGCCATCTTTCCCTTACTGTAATTGTCATTGTGTGCAACACGGGTATGTACAGGGACTGGAGCTAGTGTGAGAATGTTATCATGTAAAGATCAAGTCAATTTCTGCATGAACAATGATAAAACTTGATTGTCAAGATATTCAGCTCTTGATGAAAAGGTGACCAATCTATACGATCACTTAAAAACTATAATATTGTGACCACTCTACACGATCACTTAAGATCAAGTTGGATCAGCCTAGCTACACTGCTGTCCTCCTTGATATACAGGCCATAAACACAATGCAAACCTACGGAGCATTCTGATGCTCTCTGACAATGACTAGAACACAATATTGTGACCACTCTACACGATCACTTAAGATCAAGTTGGATCAGCCTAGCTACACTGCTGTCCTCCTTGATATACAGGCCATAAACACAATGCAAAACTACAGAGCATTCTGATGCTCTCTAACAATGATCAAGCAATGTTTGAATTCGACTACATAGAGAGACAACCTAACTACACGTTGTCCTCTAGTGACAGGTCATGCACAAAATCGACGTATTGGCTTAGTCAAGGACGTAATCTTTCAGGTAAGTAGGAGTCTTGATTGTTGGGCCTGAACGTCTGGTACTGGGTGATGGAAGCTGGTTGGAGCTTGTATCGTTGTTACCAGTTTCTCCAGTTGAAGAAGTCTCAGCAGGAATGATGTCTCCGGGGAATATTGATGTCTGGGTCCTCTGGAGCATCGAGTTCTGGAACGTCGCCAGCAATCGTGATGTGTGCTGGCAGTTGTCGAAGATGAGACGAATTTCTGGTGATAAGAGATCCATCCGGGCGGCAATCTGTTATCGTGCTCCCCTCCATCTCTTTAACCAGACATGGTGTCGTGTTGTACGGCGTTGTCAGATTATTTTGTTTGGGCTGTATGACCAAAACGTAGTCCCAGGCGCCATCTTTGCGTGTGAGTGTGACAGCGGGCATTGACGTATTCTGCCATCTTTCCCTTGTATGTCATTGGCACATGGTGTAACAGGGTATGAGCAGGACTGGAATGTAGATGTAAGATCATGTAAAGATCAAGTCAATTAAACTGCATGAAAATGATAAATCTGATGAAAAGTAAATTATCAGCTCTTGATAAAAAGGTGACCAATCTATACGATCACAAAACTATAATATGTGACACCTACACGACATTAGATCAATGGATCACTAGTACACTGCTGTCCTTGAATACAGCAACACAATGCAACTCGAGCATCTGATCCTCTACAATGACTAAACACAATTTGTGACCATTACACATCACTTAGATCAAGTGTAGCCTACTACACCTCCTCTGATACAGCATAAACACAATGCAAAACTACAGAGCATCTGATGCTCTCTAACATGATCACATTGATTCGATAATAGAAGACACTAACTACACGTTGTCCTCTATGACATCATGCCAAATCGACTATTGCTTATCAAGACGTATCTTCAGTATAGAGTCTGATGTTGGCTGAACGTTGTACTGGTATGAAGCTGTTGATTGTATCGTGTACCTTCCAGTAGAAGCTCACGATATGTCTCGGAATATGATGTCTGGGTCCTCGAGCATCGATTTACGTCGCCACTCGTGAGTGTGCGCAGTTGTCGAGATAGCAATTTCTGTGATAATCCTCGCGCAATTGTTACGTGCTCCCTCTCCTTTACAACAGGTCGTGTTGTACGCGTGTCAATTTGTTTGGTGTATACCAAACGTAGTCACCAAGGCGCCATCTTTGCTGTGCAGTGTGACACGGGCATTGACGTATTCTGCAACCATTTCCCTTACTGTAATTGTCATTGGTGCAACACGGGTATGTACAGGACTTTGGAGCTAGTGTAGAAATGTTATCATGAATAGATCAAGTCAATTTCTGCATGAACAGATAAAACTTGATTGTCAAGATATTCAGCTCTTGATGAAAAGTGACCATCTATACGATCACTAAAAACTATAATATTGTGACCACTCTACACGATCACTTAAGATCAAGTTGGATCAGCCTAGCTACACTGCTGTCCTCCTTGATATACAGGCCATAAACACAATGCAAACCTACGGAGCATTCTGATGCTCTCTGACAATGACTAGAACACAATATGTGACCACTCTACACGATCACTTAAGATCAAGTTGGATCAGCCTAGCTACACTGCTGTCCTCCTTGATATACAGGCCATAAACACAATGCAAACTACAGAGCATTCTGATGCTCTGTAACACAGTAGTGACACTCTACACGATCACTAAGATCAATTGATCAGCCTAGCTACAATGCTGTCCTCCTTGATATAACAGCCATAAACACAATCCAAACCTACAGAGCATACTGATCTCTCTAACACAGTATTGACATCTACACGATCACTTAAGATCAGTTGGATCAGCCTAGCTACACTCTTCACTCCTTGATGTACAGCCATAAACACAATGCAAACCTCAGAGCATTCTGAGCCCTGACAATGACTAACACATAGTGTGACCACCAACGATCACTTAAGACAATGGATCACCTAGCTACATGCTGTCCTCCTGATATACAGCAAAACACAATGCAACTACAGAGCATCTGATGCTCTCACAATGATCAGCAATGTTATTCGACTACATAGAGAGACAACCTAACTACACGTTGTCCCTAGAGACAGATCATGTACAAAATCGACGTACTGAACACTAAAGCAGTAAAGGATGATGGTGAAATGACAGTTAACACAACAAAAGTGATGATATGACAATGACAATGATGACACAAAACTAATGAGGTATGGCCGTGGCATCGAGATAAACAAGCAGCATAGGAACAGCAGGATACGAACGTCACAGAAGATATGCAGCAAAAAAACCCAAAACCCACCAAACAAAACAACAAACAAACCCTGTTAATACAATGAAGCGATGTAATGACAAGGATAAATCAAGATGATGATGCTGACAACAATACAAACAAGTAATGATAAATGTTAACACAAATAAAGCTAAAAAAAACATGACAATGATAACACCAGCAAAGATGATGACACAATGATATCACAGGTTGAATGATGACAATAACACAAGTGAAGCTGATGAGGACAATAAAAACACAAATAAAGTGAAACAGAGGACAAAGAAAACACAAGTGAAACAGAGGACTGGAAGGTTGCAGGCTCGAATCCCATTTGGGTCATAGGGATTTTTCGGGCTCCGGCCGGCTCCTACCCACAGTGAGTGTGCTGTGGGCTCAGAAGGAAGATTGGGACCACACAGTCCAGCGTCATTCACTTTACAGATGCCAGTTTGAGAGTCTTGCTCAAATTAACTGACCAACACTGCAGGTGTATGTAGCTCTCAGGCCTGCTTAATGCCGGGATAAAGTACGATAGTAAGCATACAGTACAACTCTGTCAAGAAGTCTCAAAGCACATGCACTTCCAAAGAAGCAGCATCACATCATCCTCATTATCCTTGGTAACCTGGGTAACGACCAATACCGTATGGAGATTCTGTTTCTTTATGGGTCAGTCTTGGGTAAATCGAACCTGTCCGAGCCCATCCCTCTCCAAGTCAGATTTTTGGGGTTGGGTTTACTCCCCACATGTGGCAGGTAGTACTGGGTTACATGGTTACCAGTAGCAGAGGAAGTCTCTGACCTGACTATATGTATGCGTGTATGTTAACACATATACAACTAAAGAACATGACAATGATATCACCAGCAAAGATGATTGATCATGACAATCAACAAAAGCAAAGATGATGATGATGATCATAATGATCACACAGGTTAAGCAGATGACAATAACAACACAAGCAAAGCTGATAAGGGCTATAAAACTACAAATAAAGTGAAACAGAGGACAAAGAAAAGAGAAACAGAGAACAATGATAACACAATTGAAGCAGATGACAATAACACAAGTGAAACAGAGAACAATGATAACACAACTGAAACAGACAACAATAATAACACAATTGAAACAGAGGACAATAATAACACAAGTGAAACAGAGGACAAAGTTAACACAAGTGAAACAGAGGACAATAATAACACAATTGAAATAACACAATTGAAACAGAGGACAATGATAACACAATTGAAACGAGGACAATGAAAACACAAGTGAAACAGAGGACAATGATAGCACAATTGAAACGAGGACAATGAAAACACAAGTGAAACACAGGACAATGGTAACATAAGTAAAACACAGGACAATGACAACACAAATAAAACTGATGATGATGATAATGCATGTGACCAGCCACTATGTTGCAGTGGTTAGCACCTTGGCTTTTGGACTGGAAGGTCGCGGGTTCAAATCCTATAAAACTCATGGGGATTTGGGGGCCTGCGGCCAGTTCCTACCCGAGTGAACGTGCACATAACAGCATTGCACTCGGCACATCACAGCAAATCACTTCACTACACCCGGCACATCACAGCACATCCAGCACATCACAGCACTGCAGTTGGCACATCACTAAATCCAGCACACCACTACACCCGGCACATAACAGCACATCACTACACCCAGCACATAACAGCACATCACTACACTCCGCACATCACAGTATGTCACTGCACCCAGAAACATCAGAGCACATCACTTCACCTGGCACATCACAGCACATCACATCACTACACCCGGAAACATCACAGCACATCACTACACACGGCACATCATAGCATATTACTACACCCGGCATATCACAGCACTGCAGTCGGCACATCACAGCATGTGTAGTCGGCACATCAAAGCACATCACTTCACTACATCTGGCACATCACAGCACATCACTTCGCTACACCCGGCACATCACAGCACTGCAGTCGGCACATCACAGTACTACATCCGGCACATCACAGCACTATATCTGGAACATTACAGCACTGCAGTCGGCACATCGCAGCACATCCTTACACGCGGCACATCACAGCAAATCACTACACGCGGCACATCACATCACAGCACTGCATCCGGCACATCACAGCACTGCAGTCGGCACATCACAGCACATCACTTCACTACACCCGGCACATCACAACACATCACTTCACTACACCTGGCACATCACAGCACATCACTTCACTGCATCCAGCATAGCACTACACCAGCACATCACTATACCCGGCACATCACAGCACTGCAGTTGGCACATCACAGCACATCACTTCACTACACCCGGCACATTACAGCACTTCACCACATCCAGCACATCACTATACCCGGCACATCACAGCACTGCAGTCTGCACATCACAACACATGCGGCGAATCACACCACATCACTACATCCGGCACATCACTACACATCACAGCACATCACTACACGTGGCACATCACACCACATCACTACACCCGGCAGTAGCTGATTCTACTTCTCCAGATGATTACTTCATCAGTACTCCTGCTCCTCCATTGGAGACAGCATCTGCAGCTCATCCATCTGTACAGACATGGATCCAGGCCTGTTCTGGATAGAAGTCTTCTACTATGGCCTTGGTACAGTAGCTGGGTCACATGGAACACAGTGGGCAGGTAGATTGCTCACTTGCTGTCGTCTGAGTACACGGCTATGATGGATAAAACTGTTGCTCTTTATGCTATTTCTTGTTGCCTTCTCCATTCCATGGTATTTCTCTGCCTGCACTAGGGTCTTGGTGTCACGCTGAGTATTGAATGGTTGGATGCCAGTCAGCTGTTCCATAGTTTTGATGGGGGTAGATCTCAAACCACGCAAGATGAATCGCAGACCTTGATTTACACTCAACACATCACAGCACATCACTACACCTGGCACATCACAGCACTGCAGTCGGCACATCACAGCACTACACCCGGCACATCACAGCACTGCAGTCGGCAATTCACTAAATTCAGCACTTCACTACACCCGGCACAGCACAGCACATCCGGCACATCACAGCACTGCAGTCGGCACATCACTTCACTACACCCGGCACATCACAGCACATCCGGCACATCACAGCACTGCAGTCGGCAATTCACTAAATTTAGCACTTCAATACACCCGGCACATCACAGCACTACAGTCAGCACATCACAGCACATCACTTGACTACATCCAGTACATCACTACATGTGGCACATCACAGCACATCCCTACTCACGGCACATCACAACACATCACTACACCCAGCACATCACAGCACTGCAGACGGCACATAGCACATCACTACACCCGGCACATCACAGCACATCACTTCACCCGGAAACATCACAGCCCATCACAGCACTACATCTGGCACATCACAGCACTCAGCACATCACTAAATCCAGCACATCACTACACCCGGCACATGACAGCACTGCAGTCAGCACATCACATCACTACACCCAGCACATCACAGCACATCACTTCACTACACCCGGTACATCACAGCACATCCGGCACATCACAGCACATCCGGCAATCACAGCACTGCAGTCGGCACATCACTAAATCCAGCACATCACTACACCTGGCATATCACAGCACTGCAGTCAGCACATCACAGAACATTACCACACGTGGCACATCACAGCACTGCAGTCGGCACATCACAGCACTGCAGTCGGCACATCACAGCACATCACTTCACAACACCCAGCACATCACAGCACTTCACCACATCACAGCACTTCACTTCACCACATCAGAGCACATCACTACACCCGGCACATCACAGCACATCACTACCCGGCACATCACAGCACTGCAGTCGGCACATCACAGCACATCTGGCACATCACAGTACTGCAGTCGGCACATCACTTCACTACACCTGGCACATCGCAGCACATCCGGAAGATTAAAGCACATCACTTCACCATATCCAGCACAGCACTACATCCAGCACATCACAGCACTGCAGTCGGCACATCACAGCACATCACTACACCCAGCACATCACAGCACTGCAGTTGGCACATAACAGCACATCACTACACCCGGCACATCACAGCACTGCAGTCGGCACATCACAGCACATCACTACACCCAGCACATCACAGCACTGTGGTTGGCACATAACAGCACTACAACCGGCACATCACAGCACTGCACTTGGCACATCACATCACTACACCCGGCACATCACAGCACTGCAGTCAGCACATCACAGCACATCACTTCACTACACTCGGCACATCACAGCACATCTGGCACATCACAGCACTGCAGTTGGCACATCACTAAATCCATCACATCACTACACCTGGCACATCACATCACTTCACTACACCTGGAACATCACAGCACATCACTACACCTGGAAACATCACGGCACATCACAGCACTACATCCGACACATCACATCACTTCACTACACCCGGCACATCACAGCACATCACTTTACCCGGCAAATCACATCACATCACTACACCTGGCACATCACATCACTACACCCGGCACAGCACAGCACACCACTACACCTGGCAAATCACATCACATCACTACACCCGGCAAATCACATCACATCACTACACCTGGCACATCACATCACTACACCCGGCACAGCACAGCACACCACTACACCTGGCAAATCACATCACATCACTACACCTGGCAAATCACATCACATCACTACACCCGGCAAATCACAGCACAGCACAGCACAGCACAGAAATACACCCGGGAAATCACATCACTACACGCAGCAAAGATGATGATAATTGATAACACAGGTTAAGCTGATGACAATAAAAACACAAAGTGAAAGAGAGGACAATGATGACACAAGTAAAACAGAGGACAATGATAACACAAGTGAAACTGAGGACAATGATAACACAAGTAAAACATAGGACAATGATGAAACAAGTGAAACAGAGGACAATGATAACACAAGTGAAACAGAGGACAATGATAACACAAGTAAAACAGAGGACAATGATAACACAAGTGAAAGAGAAGTAAAACAGAGGACAATGATAACACAAATAAAACAGAGGACAATGATAACACAAGTGAAACAGTGGACATTGATGACACAAGTAAAACAGAGGACAATAATAACACAAGTGAAACAGAGGACATTGATAACACAAGTAAAACATAGGACAATGAAACACAGGTGAAACAGAGGACATTGATGACACAAGTAAAACAGAGGACAATAATAACACAAGTAAAACAGAGGACAATGATAACACAAGTAAAACAGAGGACAATGATAACACAAGTAAAACAGAGGACAATGATAATACAAAAGAAGTGGATAACACCACATGTTAAAAGAATTTTTTGATGACACAAATGATGACACAAAAGTGACGATGACAACACAAGAGCAATGATAATGCAGACAATGATGACAGACACAACAGGACAGCACTGACAGCAACAATGAAGCTAAACTAACCTTCAGACTCTGCAGAAGCAGGGACACCTCAAATGGGGGACGGCCGGCAGGCTGATGCTTTCCTCCTTCTGACACTGACAGGTCACACTGTGAGGCCCCTGGATCACCTCCACATCATAGTCCACCTGTAACACCACATCATAGTCCACCTGTAACACCACATCATAGTCCACCTGTAACACATCCACATCATAGTCCACCTGTCATACATCCACATCACATTTCCAGCATTGTTCTTTGTTCCAGTGTGATGAAAAAAATTAAACTTTGGATAACGCTATGAAATAGATAATACAAATACACTAACATACCAACCCCCGACACAACCCCCCCAACTCCTATTAACAGACCTGCCTACCCCAGCAAATAAAAAATAGTATTTGGACAGATTAGAAATAGTATTTTGATAGCAAAAATAGTATTCCCACTCTTTCTTGGTCTCGGTGTATTCTAAATATTATTTATTTGACAGTACCAATAAGGGCTTTGATTCATTGGCAGCACTATGCTTTCATTATATATAAAGAAGTGTGTGTTTTCAGAAAACTTGCCCTCTACAATTGGTATTTCAGAGAGAGAGAGAGAGAGAGAGAGAGAGAGAGAGAGAGAGAGAGAGAGAGAGAGAGAGAGAGAGAGAGAGTGTGTGTGTGTGTGTGTGTGAAGCTGTGGTGTGTGTGTGTGTGTGTGTGTGTGTGTGTGTGTGTGTGTGTGTGTGTGTGTGTGTGTGTATGTGGGTGAGAGAGAGTTTTATTTATTTTATTCATTTATTTATTTATTTTATTCTTTTATATTGAGGACAATGGGATAAGCACTCTTGTGCTTTTTTACATCCAGTCCCCGCGTATAATATACAGAGAGAGAGAGAGAGACAGAGACAGAGAGACAGAGACAGAGAGAGCCATCTTGGGTAACGCATACAAGGGAAGTAATCGTGGACAATGAAAGTAATAGAAGAGTTACTTCCCTTGAACCCTTTGCAGTTTATTTTTTTATTTTGGTGGTTGTCAAAATCGCATTTTTATCAGGAAAATCGTATTTTCGCATCTAGGGTAAAAAAAATTGTAAAAATATGATAAAATACGGGTAGGCAGGTCTGTATTAATCCATCCACACACATAACCCCCCCCACACACACACACACGCACACACACACACCTATCAATCCATCCACACATATAATTATATTTAACCCACTTCCCCCCACAGACACATGCACACACACTATTCACACACCCGTCAAACCCCCCCACACACACATGACATGCACACAAACAAATCCAGCCACATACCCCCCCTCCCCCCAAACACACAGAGAAATACTAGCTACATTCCTACCCCCCCCCCCCCCCCTTCCAACATGCAAAGAAATACTAACCATACTACCCATCCCCCCGCCCCAACACCCAGAGAAATACTAACCATCCCTCCCCCCTCCACCACATAAACAGAGAAGTACTCACTGACTGACTGACTGACTGACTGACTGACCCAAGTGAGGGCTGAGGTCTCAATGTCCACAGTCCAGGGCCAGGTACAGCTCATGTCCGTCATCAACAGCAACGGCTCTTCAGCATGCACGGCTTCCACGGCCTCAAACTACAAAGCCACTGCAAAAAACTCCCCATGTCCCACAAGTGCATTTTGGCTTGGCTAGGGGGCAGCCAGGCTGAGATCAACTTGGCAGGAGGCTGCACCATAGCCAAGCCAAAATGCACTTGTGGGACATGGGGATTTATATAATAATTCTTATAGTGTCTAAAATGCACACTATAACACATGTGGTATAGTGTGCACTTTACACACTATAACATCATCATCATCATCATCATCATCATCATCATCATAATATTAATAATAATAATAATAATAATAATAATAATAATAATAATAATAATAATAATAATAATAATAATAATGAGAAGAAGAAGAAGAAGAAGAAGAAGAAGAAGAAGAAGAAGATGAAGAAGAAGATGAAGAAGAAGAAGAAGAAGAAGAAGAAGAAGAAGAAGAAGAAGAAGAAGAAAATGGAGGCTTATATAGCGCGAATTCCCAAAAAACATGGGCTCACCGCACTATACAATCAAATCAATTTAAATAGGTTACATATGAACATTGAAAAATTTGACTAGCACAAAAAATAAGGAAAAAATGCATGCACATACAATACACAGCATATTACATGGCCAGAGAATAAAAGTAAAATAAGAGCAATATCATCAAGAAAATGTGCAGTGCAGTACAATGCATAGACATACACTCACTCACACACACACATGCATGCACACAGGCACGCAAAAAAAAAACCCACATGCATACACAAAACACACAACACGGAATAACAAAGAAAACGGCACATTCACAGATTTACCCTTCATGTACTCACATTAATAAAAAATATGATGAAGTAAAATAGAAATGAAGAACCTTATCATATCCCAAAACAGCAAAAGACCCGTACTAGAGTCAGAGATGAGTCAATAAAAGGGAAATCAATTTTGATCAGTGGTATTGATAGTAAGTACAACTCTGTCAAGAAGTCTCAAAGCACATGCACTTCCATAGCAGCAGCATCACATCATCCTCATTATCCTTGGTAACCTGGGCAACGACCAATCCCGTATGGAGATTCTCTTTCTTCATGGGTGAGTTTTGGGTAAATCGAACCTATCGGAGCCCATCCCTCTCCAAGTCGGATTTTTGGGTTGGGTTTACTCCCCACATGTGGCAGGTAGTACTGGGTTACATGGTTACCAGTAGCAGAGAAAGTCTCTGACCTGACTATATGTATGCGTGTATGTTAACACATATACAGCTAAATAACATGACAATGATATCACCAGCAAAGATGATTTTTCATGACAATCAACAAAAGCAAAGATGATGATGATCATCATAATGATCACACAGGTTAAGCAGATGACAATAACAACACAAGCAAAGCTGATAAGGGCTATAAAACTACAAATAAAGTGAAACAGAGGACAAAGAAAAGAGAAACAGAGAACAATGATAACACAACTGAAACAGATGACAATGACAACACAAGTGAAACAGAAAACAATGATAACGCAATTGAAACAGGCGACAATGATACCACAAGTGAAACACAGGACAATGATAACACAAGTGAAACAGAGGACAATAATAACACAATTGAAACAGAGGACAATAACAACACAATTGAAACAGAGGACAATGATAACACAAGTGAAACAGAGGACAATGATAACACAAGTGAAACGAGGACAATGATAACACAAGTGAAACACAGGACAATGGTAACATAAGTAAAACAGAGAACAATGACAACACAAATAAAACTGCTGATGATGATAATGCATGTGACCAGCCACTATGGTGCAGTGGTTAGCACCTTGGCTTTCGGACTGGAAGGTCGCGGGTTCAAATCCCATAAAAGTCATGGGGATTTTGGGGCCTGCGGCCAGTTCCTACCCGAGTGAAGGTGCACATAACAGCACTGCACTTGGCACATCACAGCACATCACTTCACTACACCCGGCACATCACAGCACTGCAGTCGGCACATCACTAAATCCAGCACATCACAGCACATCACTACACCCGGCACAACACAGCACTGCAGTCAGCACATCACAGCACATTACCACACGCGGCACAGCACAGCACATCACTACACCCGGCACATCACATTCACAGCACTGCAATTCACACATCACAGCACATCACTACACCCAGCACATCACAGCACATCACTACACCGGCACATCACAGCACTGCATTCGGCACATCACAGCACTGCATCCGGCACATCACAGCACTGCAGTCGGCACATCACAGCACTGCATCTGGCACATCACAGCACTGCAGTCGGCACATCACAGCACATCACTTCACTACACCCGGCACATCACAGCACATCACTTCACTGCATCCAGCACAGCATTACACCAGCACATCACAGCACATCACTATACCCGACACATCACAGCACTGCAGTCGGCACATCACAGCACATTACCACACGCGGCACATCACAGCACCTCACTACACCCGGCACATCACAGCACTGCAGTCGGCACATCAGAAAACATCACTACATGCGGCAGTAGCTGGTTCTACTTCTCCAGATGATTACTTGATCAGTGCTCCTGCTCCTCCATTGGAGACAGCAGATGCCAGTCAGTTGTTGCATAGTTTTGATGGGGGTAGATCTCAAACCACCCAAGATGAGTCGCAGACCTTGATTTACACTCAACACATCACAGCACTGCAGTCGGCACATCACAGCACTACACCCGGCACATCACAGCACATCACTTCACTACACCTGGCACATCACAGCACATACGGCACATCACAGCACTGCAGTCGGCACATCACAGCACATCCAGCATATCACAGCACTGCAGTTGGTAATTCACTAAATCCAGGACATCACATCCCTACATCCGGCACATCAGAGCACTGCAGTCAGCACATCACAGCACATTACCACATGCGGCACATCACAAAACATCCCTACACACGGCACATCACAGCACATCCCTACACGCAGCACATCACAGCACATCACTACACCCGGCACATCACAGCACATCACTACACGCGGCACATCACAGCACATCACTACACCCGGCACATCACAGCACTGCAGTCGGCACATCATAGCACATCACTACACATTACACCACATCACTACACCCGGCAGTAGCTGATTCTACTTCTCCAGATGATTACTTCATCAGTACTCCTGCTCCTCCATTGGAGACAGCATCTGTAGCTCCTCCATCTGTACAGACATGGATCCAGGCCTGTTCTGGATACAAGTCTTCTACCATGGCCTTGGTACAGTAGCTGGGTCACATGGAACAGAGTGGGCAGGTAGATTGCTCACTTGCTGTCGTCTGAATACATGGTTATGGTGGATAAAACTGTTGCGCTTTATCCTATTTCTTGTTGGCTTCTCCATTCTGTGGTATTTCTCTGCCTGCACTAGAGCCTTGGTGTCATGCTGAGTATTGAATGGTTGGATGCCAGTCAGCTGTTCCATAGTTTTGATGGGGGTAGATCTCAAACCACCCAAGATGAGTCGCAGACCTTGATTTACACTCAACACATCACAGCACTGCAGTCGGCACATCATAGAAAATCACTACACCTGGTACATCACAGCACATCACTGCACTACACCTGGCCCATCACATCACTACACTCGGCAAATCACATCACATCACTTCACCCGGCAAATCACATCACATCACTACACCCAACAACTCACATCACATCACATCACTTCACCCGGCAAATCACATCACATCACATCACTACACCCAACAACTCACATCACATCACATCACTTCACCCGGCACATCACATCACATCACTTCACCCAGCACATCACATCACATCACATCACCCGGCAAATCACATCACAGCACTACACCAACGATGAAGCTAAACTAACCTTCAGACTCTGCAGAAGCAGGGACACCTCAAATGGGGGGACGGCTGGCAGGCTGATGCTTTCCTCCTTCTGACACTGACAGGTCACACTGTGAGGCCCCTGGGTCACCTCCGCATCATAGTCCACCTGTAACACCACATCATAGTCCACCTGTAACATCATATCATAGTCCACCTGTAACACATCATAGTCCACCTGTAACACGACATCACCTGTAACACCACACACCTGTCATACATCCACATCACATTCCCAGCATTGCTCTTTCGTTCCAGTGTGATGAAAAAAAAAAAATTTTGGATAACACTATAAAATAGATCATACAAATACACCAACATACCAACCCCCGACACAACCCCCCCAACTCCTATTAACAGACCTGCCTACCCCAGCAAATAGTATTTGGACAGATTAGAAATAGTATTTTGATAGCAAAAATAGTATTCCCAATCTTTCTTGGTCTCGGTGTATTCTAAATATTTATTTGACTGTTCCAATAAAGGCTGTGATTCATTGGCAGCACTATGCTTTTATTACATATAAAGAAGTGTGTGTTTTCAGAAAACTTGCCCTCTACAATTGGTATTTCAGAGAGAGAGAGAGAGAGAGAGAGAGAGAGAGAGAGAGAGAGAGAGAGAGAGAGAGAGAGAGAGAGAGAGAGAAATTGAATTAAATTGAATTGAATTGAGAGAGAGAGAGAGAGAGAGAGAGAGAGAGAGAGAGAGAGAGAGAGAGAGAGAGAGAGAGAGAGAGAATGAATGAATCTTTATTTTTCAAGGGTAACAGAGTAAGTAAGCATTACATACCATTTTTTCATCTGGCCCTTAAGAAAGAGAGAGAGAGAGAGAGAGAGAGAGAGAGAGAGAGAGAGAGAGAGAGAGAGAGAGAAGAGAGAAGTGTTGTGAAGCTGTGGTGTGTGTGTGTGTGTGTGTGTGTGTGTGTAGTGTTGTGTGTTTTATTTATTTATTTTATTTATTTTATTCTTTTATATTGCGGATAATGGGATAAGCACTCTTGTGAGCATTTTTTTACATCCAGTCCCCGCCTATATATACAGAGAGAGAGACAGAGACAGAGAGAGAGAGAGAGGAAGAGAGAAAAGAGAAGAACAGACAGACAGACAGACAGAGACAGAGAGACCGAGAGACAGAGGACCGAGAGACAGAGAGACAGAGAGCCATCTTGGGTAATGCAGACAAGGGAAGTAATCATGGACAAAGAAAAAGTAGAAGAGTTACTTCCCTTGAACCATTTGCAGTTTATTTTTTTATTTTGGTGGTTGTCAAAATTGCATTTTTATCAGAAAAATCCTATTTTCGTATCTAGGGTAAAAAAAAATCGTAAAAAATACCATAAAATATGGGTAGGCAGGTCTGTATTAATCCATCCACACACATACCCCCCCCCCACAACACACACACGCCTATCAATCCATCCACACATATAATTATATTTAACCCACTTCCCCCCACAGACACATGCACACACACTATTCACACACCCATCAAACCCACACACACACACATGACATGCACACAAACAAATCCAGCTACATACCCCCCCTCCCCCCCAAACACACAGAGAAATACTAACTATATTCCTACCCCCTCCCCCCCTTCCAACATGCAAAGAAATACTAATGCAAAGAAATACTAACCATACTACCCATCCCCCCGCCCCAACACCCAGAGAAATACTAACCATCCCTCCCCCCTCCACCACATAAACAGAGAAATACTCACTGACTGACTGACTGACTGACTGACTGACTGACTGACTGACTGACTGACTGACCCAAGTGAGGGCTGAGGTCTCAATGTCCACAGTCCAGGGCCAGGTACAGCCAATGTCCGTCATCAACAGCAACGGCTCTTCAGCGTGCACGGCTTCCACAGCCTCAAACTACAAAGCCACTGCAAAAAACTCCCCATGTCCCACAAGTGCATTCTGGCCTGGCTAGGGGGCAGCCAGGCTGAGATCAACTTGGCAGTAGGCTGCACCTTAGCCAAGCCAAAATGCACTTGTGGGACATGGGGACTTATAGAATAATTGTTATAGTGTCTAAAATGCACACTATAACACATGTGGTATAGTGTGCACTTTACACACTATAACATCATCATAATAATAATAATAATAATAATAATAATAATAATAATAATAATAATAAAAGAAGAGAAGAAAGAAGAAGAAGAAGAAGATGAAGATGAAGAAGAAGATGAAGAAGAAGAAGAAGAAGAAGAAGAAGAAGAAGAAGAAAAGAAGAAGAAGAAGAAGAAAGAGAAGAAGAAGAAGAAGAAAGAAGAAAATGGAGGTTTATATAGCGTGAATTCCCAAAAAACATGGGCTTACCGCACTATACAATCAAATCAATTTAAATAGGTTACATATGAACATTGAAAAATTTGACTAGCACAAAAAATAAGGAAAAAATGCATGCACATACAATACACAGCATATTACATGGTCAGAGAATAAAAGTAAAATAAGAGCAATATCATCAAGAAAATGTGCAGTGCAGTACAATGCATACACATACACTCACTCACACACACACACATGCATGCACACAGGCACGCAAAAAAAAACCCCACATGCATACACAAAACACACAACACGGAATAACAAAGAAAACGGCACATTCACAAATTTACCCTTCATGTACTCACATTAATAAAAAATATGATGAAGTAAAATAGAAATGAAAAACCTTATCATATCCCAAAACAGCAAAAGACCAGTACTAGAGTCAGAGATGAGTCAATAAAAGGGAAATCAATTTTGATCAGTGGTCAGGGACAAGAATCGGATAAAAATGCCGGGATATAGTTTGATAGTAAGCATAGAGTACAACTCTATCAAGAAGTCTCAAAGCACATGCACTTCCATAGCAGCAGCATCACATCATCCTCATTATCCTTGGTAACCTGGGCAACGACCAATCCCGTATGGAGATTCTGTTTCTTCATGGCTGAGTCTTGGGTAAATCGAACCTGTCGGAGCCTATCCCTCTCCAAGTCGGATTTTTTGGGTTGGGTTTACTCCCCACATGTGGCAGGTAGTACTGGGTTACATGGTTACCAGTAGCAGAGAAAGTCTCTGACCTGACTATATGTATGCGTGTATTTTAACACATATACAGCTAAATAACATGACAATGATATCACCAGCAAAGATGATTTTTCATGACAATCAACAAAAGCAAAGATGATGATGATATCATAATGATCACACAGGTTAAGCAGATGACAATAACAACACAAGCAAAGCTGATAAGGGCTATAAAACTACAAATAAAGTGAAACAGAGGACAAAGAAAAGTGAAACAGAGAACCAATGATAACACAATTGAAACAGACGACAATGATACCACAAATGAAACAGAGAACCAATGATAACGCAATTGAAACTGACGACAATGATACCACAAGTGAAACACAGGACAATGATAACACAAGTGAAACAGACGACAATAATAACACAATTTAAACAGAGGACAAAGATAACACAAGTGAAACACAGGACAATGATAACACAAGTGAAACAGAGTACAATAACAACACAATTGAAACAGAGGACAAAGATAACACAAGTGAAACAGAGGACAATAATAACACATTTGAAATAACACAATTGAAACAGAGGACAATGATAGCACATTTGAAACAAGGACAATGATGACACAAGTGAAACAGAGGACAATGATAACAAAAGTGAAACACAAGGACAATAATAACACAATTGAAATAACACAATTGAAACAGAGGACAATGATAACACAAATGAAACTAGGACAATGAAAACACAAGTGAAACACAGGACAATGGTAACATAAGTAAAACAGAGGACAATGACAACACAAGTAAAACTGCTGATGATGATAATGCATGTGACCAGCCACTATGGTTCAGTGGTTAGCACCTTGGCTTTTGGACTGGAAGGTCGCTGGTTCAAATCCCATAAAACTCATAAGGATTTGGGACCTGCGGCCAGTTCCTACCCGAGTGAATGTGCACATAACAGCACTGCACTCGGCACATCAGAGCACATCACTTCACTACACCCGGCACATCACAGCACATCCGGCACATCACAGCACTGCAGTTGGCACATCACTAAATCCAACACATCACTACACCCAGCACATAACAGCACATCACTACACCCAGCACATAACAGCACATCACTACACTCCGCACATCACAGTATGTCACTGCACCCGGAAACATCAGAGCACATTACTTCACCTGGCACATCACAGCACATCACATCACTACACCCGGAAACATCACAGCAGATCACTACACCCAGCACATAACAGCACATCACTACACTCCGCACATCACAGTATGTCACTGCACCCAGAAACATCAGAGCACATCACTTCACCTGGCACATCACAGCACATCACATCACTACACCCGGAAACATCACAGCACATCACTACACCCGGCACATAACAGCACATCACTACACCTGGCACATCACATCACACACATCACTACACCTGCCTAACAGCACATCACAACCCGCACACACAGCACATCACTTCACCTGGCACATCACAGCATATCACTACACCCGGCATATCACAGCATATCACTACACCCGGCATATCACAGCACTGCAGTCGGCACATCACAGCATGTGTAGTCGGCACATCAAAGGTACATATCTTCACTACATCTGGCACATCACAGCACATCACTTCGCTACACCCGGCACATCACAGCACTGCAGTCGGCACATCACAGTACTACATCCGGCACATCACAGCACTATATCTGGAACATTACAGCATTGCAGTCGGAACATCGCAGCACATCCTTACACGTGGCACATCACAGCAAATCACTACACGCGGCACATCACAGCACTGCAGTCGGCACATCACAGCACATCACTTCATACACCCGGCACATCACAGCACATCACTTCACTACACCTGGCACATCACAGCACATCACTTCACTGCATCCAGCATAGCACTACACAGCACATCACATATACCCGGCACATCACAGCACTGCAGTCGGCACATCCACACATCACACTACATCCCGGCACATACAGCACTCACCACACCAGCACAGCACCATCCACACATCAGCACTAACTTCCGCACATCACAGCACTGCAGTCGCACATCACAACACACCAATCACAGCCACATCACTACACTGCACACACTACACACCGCACATCTACACTCACTCCAGCACATCACACACTGCAATCACCGCACATCACAACACATCACTGCGAATCACACACATCACCACATCACTACACTGGCACATCACTACACATCACACCACATCACTACACCTGGCACATCACAGCACATCACTACACACGGCAGTAGCTGATTCTACTTCTCCAGATGATTACTTCATCAGTACTCCTGCTCCTCCATTGGAAACAGCATCTGTAGCTCCTCCATCTGTATAGACATGGATCCAGGCCTGTTCTGGATACAAGTCTTCTACCATGGCCTTGGTACAGTAGCTGGGTCACATGGAACACAGTGGGCAGGTAGATTGCTCACTTGCTGTTGTCTGAATACACGGCTATGGTGGATGAAACTGTTGCGCTTATCCTATTTCTTGTTGGCTTCTCCATTCCATGGTATTTCTCTGCCTGCACTAGGGTCTTGGTGTCATGCTGAGTATTGAATGGTTGGATGCCAGTCAGCTGTTCCATAGTTTTGATGGGGGTAGATCTCAAACCACCAAGATGAGTCGCAGACCTTGATCCACACTCAACACATCACAGCACTGCAGTCAGCACATCACAGCACTACACCCGGCAAAGCACTGCACATCACTTCACTACACCCGGCACATCACAGCACATACGGCACATCACAGCACTGAAGTTGGCACATCACTTCAAGAAATCCGGCACATCACAGCACATCCGGCACATCACAGCACATCCGGCACATTACAGCACTGCAGTCGGCACATCACTTCACTACACCCGGCACATCACAGCACATCACATCACTACACCCGGCACATCACAGCACTTCACTTCACTCACCACATCCAGCACATCACTACACCCAGCACATCACAGCACTGCAGTCGGCACATCACAGAAAATCACTACACCTGGCCAATCACATCACTACACACCGCACATCACAGCACATCATAGCACTGCAGTCGGCACATCACAGAAAATTACTACACCTGGCACATCACACCACAGCACTGCACTACACCTGGCCCATCACATCACTACTCCAGGCAACTCACATCACATCACTGCACTCGCAAATCACATCACTTCACCCAGCAAATCACATCACATCACTACACCCGGCAAATCACATCACTTCACTACAGCAACGATGAAGCTAAACTAACCTTCAGACTCTGCAGAAGCAGGGACACCTCAAATGGGGGGACGGCCGGCAGGCTGATGCTTTCCTCCTTCTGACACTGACAGGTCACACTGTGAGGCCCCTGGGTCACCTCCACATCAGAGTCCCACCTGTAACACCACATCATAGTCCACCTGTAACACCACATCATAGTCCACCTTTAACACCACACCATAGTCCACCTGTAATACCACATCATAGTCCACCTGTCATACATCCACATCACATTCCCAGCATTGCTCTTTCGTTCCAGCGTGATGAAAAAAAGGAACCTTCGGATAACACAATGAAATAGATTATACAAATAAATACACTAACATACCCCCCCTCCCCTCCCCGCCAGCCCCCCTCCACCTCCTATTAATCCATCCACACACATACAATATACCCCCCCCCCCACAACACACACACCTATCAATCCATCCACACATACATATTTACCCTACTTCCCCTCACAGACACACACACTATTCACACACCAGTCAAATCCACACACACACACACATGACATGCACACAAAACAAATCCAGCCACATATTACTCCCCTCCCCCCCAAACACACAGAGAAATACTAACTATATTACAGAGAAATACTAACCTTCCCCCCCCCCCCCTCCACAACAGACAGAGAAATACTAACATCCCCCCCTCCACCACACATACAGAGAAATAGTAACATTCCCCCCCCCCCTTCCACCACACATACAGAGAAATACTAACCTCCCCCCCTACATCACACATACAGAGAAATGTTACCCCCCCCCCCCCCCCCCCCCCCCGTCCACTACACATACAGAGAAATACTAACCTTCCCCCCCCCTTCCACCACACATACAGAGAAATACTAACCTCCCCCCCTACATCACACATACAGAGAAATGTTACCCCCCCCCCCCGTCCACTACACATACAGAGAAATACTAACCTTCCCCCCCCCCCCTTCCACCACACATACAGAGAAATACTAACCTCCCCCCCCTACATCACACATACAGAGAAATGTTAACCCCCCCCCCCCCCCCACCACCCTACAAATACAACCCCCCCCCCCCCCCCTCACACCTTCCCCCCTCCACCACACATACAGAGAAATACTAACCTCCCCCCCTCCACCACACTACAGAAAATCTAACCACCCCCCCCCCACCACACAGTACAGAGAAATACTAACCTTCCCCCCCTCCACACACAACAAGAATACTAACCTCCCCCCTCCACCACACAGACAGAGAAATACTAACCTTCCCCCCTCCACCACACAGACAGAGAAATCTACTCCCCCCTCCACCACACAGACAGAGAAATACTAACCTTCCCCCCCTCCACCACACATACAGAGAAATACTAACCTTCCCCCCCCCTCCCACCACACAGACAGAGAAATACTAACCTCCCCCCCTCCACCACACATACAGAGAAATACTAACCTTCCCCCCCTCCACCACACAACAGAAAATACTAACCTTCCCCCCCTCCACCACACAGACAGAGAAATACTAACCTTCCCCCCCTCCACCACACAGACAGAGAAATACTAACCTTCCCCCCCTCCACCACACAGACAGATAAATACTACACCCCCCCCTCCACCACACAACAGAGAAATACTAACCTCCCCCCCTCCACCACACAGACAGAGAAATACTAACCTTCCCCCCCTCCACCACACAGACAGAGAAATACTAACCTTCTCCCCCCTCCACCACACAGACAGAGAAAAAACTAACCTCCCCCCCTCCACCACACAGACAGAGAAATACTAACCATCCCCCCCCCACCACACAGACAGAAATACTACCATCCCCCCTCCACCACACAGACAGAGAAATACTAACCATCCCCCCCTCCACCACACAGACAGAGAAATACTAACCTTCCCCCCTCCACCACACAGACAGAGAAATACTCACTGACTGACTGACTGACTGACTGACTGACTGACTGACTGACTGACTGACTGACCCAAGTGAGGGCTGAGGTCTCAATGTCCACAGTCCAGGGCCAGGTACAGCCCATGTCCGTCATCAACAGCAACGGCTCTGCAGCGTACACGGCTTCCACGGCCTCAAACTACAAAGCCACAACAAAAAACTCCCCATGTCCCACAAGTGCATTTTGGCCTGGCTAGGGGCAGCCAGGCTGAGATCAACTTGGCAGTAGGCTGCACCATAGCCAAGCCAAAATGCACTTGTGGGACATGGGGACTTATAGAATAATTGCTATAGTGTCTAAAGTGCACACTATAACACATGTGGTATAGTGTGCACTTTACACACTATAACATCATCATGATAATAATGATAATAATAATATTAATAAATAACAATAAGAAGAAGAAGAAGAAGAAAAGAAGAAGAAGAAAACAACAACAACAACAATAATAATAATAATAAACAATAATAATAATAATAATAATAATAATAATAATAATAATAATAATAATAATAATAATAGTAAAATGGAGGCTTATATAGCATGAATTCCCAAAAAACATGGGCTCACCGCGCTGTACAATCAAATCAATTTAAATAGGTTTCATATGAATGTAACAGAGTGGACATGTGTGATGTCCCATCTCTGCACAAACCTCGGGAACACGGCACAGCTAGTCAGTTTGGAATGTGACCTCTGAAAAGAGGTTGCATAAATATACATTTCACCGTGAAGGCGAAGCGCATGCAACGAAGGGTTTTCGACCACTACCCAAGGAATCAGAGCATCGACAATTCACAGGTGTGTCTCTAAACAGAAACACGACGCTGCGATTGCGCGCTCCGTTCACATGGGAGATAATCTAATTACCGCCCCATCACATCCACCACCGGCCCACTTGTACCGCGTCCCGAGGTACGCTACCTGGCCAGCATATTTGATGCCGACCAGTAGCCCCTAAAACTACTATCTACAAAAAAATAATCCTACTTGGGTCTTACACCCAATCCGAAGGTAGGCTACCTGGTTGCATATGTAACAGAGCGGACATATGTGATGTCCCATCTCTGCACAAACCTCGGGAACACGGCACAGCTAGTCAGTTTAGAATGTGACCTCTAAAAAGAGGTTGCATAAATATACATTTCACCGTGAAGGCGAAGCGCATGCAACGAAGGGTTTTCGACCACTACCCAAGGAATCAGAGCATCGACAATTCACAGGTGTGTCTCTAAATAGAAACACGACGCTGCGAATGCGCGCTCCGTTCACATGGGAGATAATCTAATTACCGCCCCATCACATCCACCACCGGCCAACTTGTACCGCGTCCCAAGGTACGCTATCTGGCCAGCATATTTGATACTGTCCAGTAGCCCCTATAACTGCTAACTACAAAAAATAATAATCCTACATGGGTCTTACACCCAATCCGAAGGTAGGCTACCTGGTTGCATATTTGATGCTGAAAACCAGTAGCCCCGACAACGGTTAACTACAAAACACTAACTCTACCTACTTGGGTCTTCCATCCAACTTCTGACACCATTTGTAACAGAGCGGACATATGTGATGTCCCATCTCTGCACAAACCTCGGGAACACGGCACAGCTAGTCAGTTTAGAATGTGACCTCTAAAAAGAGGTTGCATAAATATACATTTCACCGTGAAGGCGAAGCGCATGCAACGAAGGGTTTTCGACCACTACCCAAGGAATCAGAGCATCGACAATTCACAGGTGTGTCTCTAAATAGAAACACGACGCTGCGAATGCGCGCTCCGTTCACATGGGAGATAATCTAATTACCGCCCCATCACACATATTTGATGCTGAAAACCAGTAGCCCCGACAACGGTTAACTACAAAACACTAACTCTACCTACTTGGGTCTTCCATCCCACTTCTGACACCATTTGTAACAGAGTGGACATGTGTGATGTCCCATCTCTGCACAAACCTCGGGAACACGGCACAGCTAGTCAGTTTGGAATGTGACCTCTGAAAAGAGGTTGCATAAATATACATTTCACCGTGAAGGCGAAGCGCATGCAACGAAGGGTTTTCGACCACTACCCAAGGAATCAGAGCATCGACAATTCACAGGTGTGTCTCTAAACAGAAACACGACGCTGCGATTGCGCGCTCCGTTCACATGGGAGATAATCTAATTACCGCCCCATCACATGAACATGAAAAATTTGACTAGCACAAAATATAAGGAAACAATGCATGCACATGCAATACACAGCATATTACATGGCCAGAGAATAAAAGTAAAATAACAGCAATATCATCAAGAAAATGTGCAGTGCAGTACAATGCATACACACCCACTCACACACACACACACACGCATACACGCAAGCATGCAAAAAAAAACCCCACATGCATACACAAAACACACAACACGGAATAACAAAGAAAACGGCACATTCACAAATTTACCCTACATGTACTCACATTAATAAAAAATCAAATGAAGTAAAATAGAAATGAAAAACCTTATCATATCCCAAACAGCAAAAGACCAGCACTAGAGTCAGAGATGAGTCAATAAAAGGGAAATCAATTTTGATCAGTGGTCAGGGACAAGAATCGGATAAAAATGCCGGGATATAGTATGATAGTAAGCATAGAGTACAACTCTGTCAAGAAGTCTCAAAGCACATGCACTTCCATAGCTGCAGCAACCTATCATACTCATTATCCTTGGTAACCTGGGCAACGACCAATCCCGTACTGGAGATTCCGTTTCTTCATGGGTCAGTCTTGGGTAAATCGAACCTGTCCGAGCCCATCCCTCTCCAAGTCGGATTTTTGGGGTTGGGTTTACTCCCCACATGTGGCAGGTAGTACTGGGTTACATGGTTACCAGTAGCAGAGGAAGCCTCTGACCTAACTATATGTATGCGTGTATGTTAACACACATACAGCTAAATAACATGACAATGATATCACCAGCAAAGATGATTTATCATGACAATCAACAAAAGCAAAGATGATGATGATGATCATAATGATCACACAGGTTAAGCAGATGACAATAACAACACAAGCAAAGCTGATAAGGGCTATAAAACTACAAATAAAGTGAAACAGAGGACAGAGAAAAGAGAAACAGAGAACAATGATAACACAATTGAAACAGATGACAATGATAACACAAGTGAAACAGAGAACAATGATAACGCAATTGAAACAGACGACAATGATACCACAAGTGAAACAGAGAACAATAATAACACAATTGAAACAGGCGACAATGATACCACAAATGAAACACAGGACAATGATAACACAAGTGAAACAGAGGACAATAATAACACAATTGAAACAGAGGACAATAATAACACAAGTAAAACAGAGGACAATGACAACACAAGTAAAACAGAGGACAATAACAACACAAGTGAAACAGAGGACAATAATAACACAATTGAAACAGAGAACAATGATAACACAAGTGAAACACAGGACAATGGTAACACAAGTAAAACAGAGGACAATGACAACACAAGTAAAACTGCTGATGATGATAATGCATGTGACCAGCCACTATGGTGCAGTGGTTAGCACCTTGGCTTTTGGACTGGAAGGTTGCGGGTTCAAATCCCATAAAAGTCATGGGGATTTTGGGGCCTGCGGCCAGTTCCTACCCGAGTGAATATGCACATAAGAGCACTGCACTCGGTACATCACAACACATCACTCCACTACACCCAGCACATCACAGCACATCACTTCACTACACTCAGCACATCACAGCACATCCGGCACATCACAGCACTGCAGTCGGCACATCACTACACCCAGCACATAACAGCACATCGCATACACACCGCACATCACACATCACTACACTCCGCACATCACACTACATCACTGCACCGGAAACATCAAGCACATCACTTCACCTGCACATCACAGCACATCACATCACTACCCCGGAAACATCACAGCAATCACTACACCCAGCACATCACAGCACATCACTACACCCGGCACATCACAGCAGATCACTACACCCAGCACATCACAGCAACATCACTACATCCGACATATACAGCACATGCACTCACCGGCACATCACAGCACATCACTACACTCGGGCACATCACAGCAAATCCCCCTACATGCAGGCACATCACAGCACATCACTACACCCGGCACATCACAGCACTGCAGTCGGCACATCACAGCACTGAGTCGCCCGTCACATCACAGCACTAGCATCCAGCACATCACTTCACTATAATCCCGTCACATCACAGCACTGTATCCAGCACATCACAGCACTGTATCCGGCACATCACTTCACTACACCCGGCACATCACAGCACTTCACTTCACCACATCCAGCACAGCACTACATCCAGCACATCAGAGCACATCACTATACCCAGCACATCATAGCACTGCAGTCTGCACATCACAACACATCACTACATGTGGCGAATCACACCACATCACTACACCTGGCACATCACTACACATCACACCACATCACTACACCTGGCACATCACACCACATCACTACACCCGGCAGTAGCTGATTCTACTTCTCCAGATGATTACTTCATCAGTACTCCTGCTCCTCCATTGGAGACAGCATCTGTAGCTCCTCCATCTGTATAGACATGGATCCAGGCCTGTTCTGGATACAAGTCTTCTACCATGGCCTTGGTACAGTAGCTGGGTCACATGGAACACAGTGGGCAGGTAGATTGCTCACTTGCTGTCATCTGAATACACGGCTATGGTGGATAAAACTGTTGTGCATTATCCTATTTCTTGTTGGCTTCTCCATTCCATGGTATTTCTCTGCCTGCACTAGGGTCTTGGTGTCACGCTGAGTATTGAATGGTTGGATGCCAGTCAGCTGTTCCATAGTTTTGATGGGGGTAGATCTCAAACCACCCAAGATGAGTCGAAGACCTTGATCCACACTCAACACATCACAGCACTGCAGTCAGCACATCACAGCACTACACCCGGCAAAGCACTGCACATCACTTCACTACACCCGGCACATCACAGCACATACGGCACATCACAGCACTGAAGTTGGCACATCACTTCAAGAAATCCGGCACATCACAGCACATCCGGCACATCACAGCACATCCGGAACATTTCAGCACTGCAGTCGGCACATCAATTCACTACACCCGGCACATCACAGTCGGCACATCAATTCACTACACCCGGCACATCACAGCACATCACATCACTACACCCAGCACATCACAGCACATCACATCACTACACCCAGCACATCACAGCACATCACATCACTACACCCAGCACATCACAGTACATCACATCACTACACCCGGCACAACACAGCACTTCACTTCACCACATCCAGCACATCACTACACCCAACACATCACAGCACTGCAGTCGGCACATCACAGAAAATCACTACACCTGGCCAATCACATCACTACACCCGGCACATCACAGCACATCATAGCACTGCAGTCGGCACATCACAGAAAATTACTACACCTGGCACATCACACCACAGCACTACACTACACCTGGCCCATCACATCACTACTCCAGGCAACTCACATCACATCACTGCACTCGGCAAATCACATCACTTCACCCAGCAAATCACATCACATCACTTCACCGCAAATCACATCACTTCACTTCACCCAGCAAATCACATCACATAACTTCACCCGGCAACTCACATCACATCACTTCACCCGGCAAATCACATCACATCACTTCACCCAGCAAATCACATCACATCACTTCACCCTGCAAATCACATCACATCACTTCAGCCGGCAAATCCCATCACATCACTACACCAACGATGAAGCTAAACTAACCTTCAGACTCTGCAGATGCAGGGACACCTCAAATGGGGGGACAGCCGGCAGGTTGATGCTTTCCTCCTTCTGACACTGACAGGTCACATTGTGAGGCCCCTGGGTCACCTCCACATCAGAGTCCACCTGTAACACCACATCATAGTCCACTGTAACACACATCATAGTCCACCTGTAACACCACATCATAGTCCACCTGTAATACCACATCATAGTCCACCTGTCATACATCTACATCACATTCCCAGCATTGCTCTTTCGTTACAGTGTGATGAAAAAAAAGGAACCTTCGGATAACACAATGAAATAGATAATACAAATAAATACACCAACATACCCCCCCTCCCCTCCCCGCCAGTCCCCCCTCCACCTCCTATTAATCCATCCACACACATACACATATACCCCCCCCCCCCCCCCCACACACACACACCTATCAATCCATCCACACATACATATTTACCCTACTTCCCCTCACAGACACACACACTATTCACACACCAGTCAAATCCACACACACACACATGACATACACACAAAACAAATCCAGCCACATATTACTCCCCCCCCCCCCCGCAACACACAGAGAAATACTGACCTTCCCCCCCCCTCCACAACAAACAGAGAAATACTAACCTTCCCCCCCTCCACCACACAGACAGAGAAATACTAACCTTCCCCCCCTCCATCACACATACAGAGAAATACTAACCTCCACTCCTCCACCACACAGACAGAGAAATACTAACCTCCACTCCTCCACCACACAGACAGAGAAATACTAACCTTCCCCCCCTCCACCACACAGACAGAGAAATACTAACCTCCACTCCTCCACCACACAGACAGAGAAATACTAACATCCCCCCCTCCACCACACATACAGAGAAATACTAACCTCCCCCCCCCCACACATTCCATCACACATACAGAGAAATACTAACCTCCCCCCCTACATCACACATACAGAGAAATGTTAACCCCTCCCCGTCCACCACACATACAGAGAAATACTAACCTTCCCCCCCCCTCCACCACACATACAGAGCAATACTAACCATCCCCCCCCTCCACCACAGACAGATACTAAACCCCCCCCCCCCCCCCCCGTCCACTACACATACAGAGAAATATTAACCTTCCCCCCTCCACCACACAGACAGAGAAATACTAACCATCCCCCCTCCACCACACATACAGAGAAATACTAACCATCCCCCCCCCACCACCACACATACAGAGAAATGTTAACCCCCCCCCCCCCCCACGTCCACTACACATACAGAGAAATACCAACCTTCCCCCCCCCCCTCCACCACAGACAGAGAAATACTAACCTTTCCCCCCTCCACCACACATACAGAGAAATACTAACCTTCCCCCCCTCCACCACACATACAGAGAAATACTAACCTTCCCCCCTTCCACCACACATACAGAGAAATACTAACCTCCCCCTCTCCACCACACATACAGAGAAATACTAACCTTCCCCCCCGTCCACCACACAGACAGAGAAATACTAACCTTCCCCCCTTCCACCACACATACAGAGAAATACTAACCTCCCCCTCTCCACCACACATACAGAGAAATACTAACCTTCCCCCCCTCCACCACACATACAGAGAAATACTAACCTTCCCCCCCTCCACCACACAGACAGAGAAATACTAACCATCCCCCCCTCCACCACACATACAGAGAAATACTAACCTTCCCCCCCCCCTCCACCACACAGACAGAGAAATACTAACCTTCCCCCCCTCCACCACACATACAGATAAATACTAACTGACTGACTGACTGACTGACTGACTGACTGACTGACTGACTGACTGACTGACTGACTGACTGACTGACCCAAGTGAGGGCTGAGGTCTCAATGTCCACAGTCCAGGGCCAGGTACAGCCCATGTCCGTCATCAACAGCAGTGGCTCTTCAGCGTGCACGGCTTCCACGGCCTCAAACTACAAAGCCACTGCAAAAAACTCCCCATGTCCCACAAGTGCATTCTGGCCTAGCTAGGGGGCAGCCAGGCTGAGATCAACTTGGCAGTAGGCTGCACCATAGCCAAGCCAAAATGCACTTGTGGGACATGGGGACTTATAGAATAATTGCTATAGTGTCTAAAGTGCACACTATAACACATGTGGTATAGTGTGCACTTTACACACTATAACATCATCATCATCATCATCATCATGATAATGATAATGATAATAATAATAATAATGATAATAATAATAATAATAATAACAATAATAACAACAACAACAACAACAACAACAATAATAATAATAATAATAATAATAATAGTAATAGTAAAATGGAGGCTTATATAGCATGAATTCCCAAAAAACATGGGCTCACCGCGCTGTACAATCAAATCAATTTGATTAGGTTTCATATGAACATGAAAAATTTGACTAGCACAAAATATAAGGAAAAAATGCATGCACATGCAATACACAGCATATTACATGGCCAGAGAATAAAAGTCAAATAACAGCAATATCATCAAGAAAATGTGCAGTGCAGTACAATGCATACACACCCACTCACTCACACACACACACGCATACCACGCACGCACGCAAAAAAAAAACCCACATGCATACACACAAAAAAAACCACGGAATAACAAAGAAAACGGCACATTCACAGATTTACCCTACATGTACTCACATTAATAAAAAATCAGATGAAGTAAAATAGAAATGAAGAACCTTATCATATCCCAAACAGCAAAAGACCAGCATTAGAGTCAGAGATGAGTCAATAAAAGGGAAATCAATTTTGATCAGTGGTCAGGGACAAGAATCAGATAAAAATGCCGGGATATAGTATGATAGTAAGCATAGAGTACAACTCTGTCAAGAAGTCTCAAAGCACATGCACTTCCATAGCAGCAGCATCACATCATCCTCATTATCCTTGGTAACCTGGGCAACGACCAATCCCGTATGGAGATTCTGTTTCTTCATGGGTCAGTCTTGGTAAATCGAACCTGTCCGAGCCCATCCCTCTCCAAGTCGGATTTTTGGGGTTGGGTTTACTCCCCACATGTGGCAGGTAGTACTGGGTTACATGGTTACCAGTAGCAGAGGAAGCCTCTGACCTGACTATATGTATGCGTGTATGTTAACACACATACAGCTAAATAACATGACAATGATATCACCAGCAAAGTTTGATTTATCATGACAATCAACAAAAGCAAAGATGATGATGATGATCATAATGATCACAAGGTTAAGCAGATGACAATAACAACACAAGCAAAGCTGATAAGGGCTATAAAACTACAAATAAAGTGAAACAGAGGACAAAGAAAAGAGAAACAGAGAAGCCATGATAAACTACAAATAATGAAACAGATGACAATGATACCACAAGTGAAACACAGGACAATGATAACACAAGTGAAACAGAGACATGATAACAACACAATGAAACAGAGGACAAAGATAAACAGACGAACAATGATACACAATGAAACACAGGACAATAATAAACAAGTGAAACAGAGGACAATAATTAACACAATGTGAAAATAACACAATTGAAACAGACGACAATGATAACACAATTGAAACGAGGACAATGATAACACAAGTGAAACACAGGACAATGTAACATAAGTAAAACAGAGGACAATGACAACACAAATAAAACTGCTGATGATGATAATGCATGTGACCAGCCACTATGGTGCAGTGGTTAGCACCTTGGCTTTTGGACTGGAAGGTCGCCGGTTCAAATCCCATAAAAGTCATGGGGATTTGGGGGCCTGCGGCCAGTTCCTACCCGAGTGAATGTGCACATAACAGCATGCACTCGGCACATCACAGCACATCACTTCACTACACCCGAGCACATCACAGCACATCCGGCACATCACAGCACTGCAGTTGGCACATCACTAAATCCAGCACATCACTACACCCAGCACATAACAGCACATCACATACACCTCCGCACATCACAGTATATCACTGCACCCGGAAACATCAGAGCACATCACTTCACCTGGCACATCACAGCACATCACATCACTACACCACACAGAATCACCACCGACATCACAGCACATCACTACACACCAGCACATAACAGCACACCCATCACACACCCGGCACATCATAGCATATTACTACACCCGGCATATCACAGCACTGCATACGGCACATCACAGCATTGTATCGGCACACTCAAGCACATCACATTCACTACATCATGGCACATCAAGCACATCTACTATCGCACATCACAGCACATCACTCATAATCGGCACATCACAGTACTACATCCGGCACATCACAGCACTATATCTGGAACATACAGCACTGCAGTCGCACATCGCAGCACATCCTTACACCGCGCACATCACAGCAAATCACTACACGCGGCACATCATCACACATCACTACACGGCATCACATCCAGCACACACTACATCCGCACATCACAGCACTGCAGTCGGCACATCACAGCACATCACTTCACTACACCCGGCACATCACAGCACATCACTTCACTACACCGGCACATCACAGCACATCACTACACTGCATCCAGCATAGCACTACACCAGCACATCACTACACCTGGCACATCACAGCACTGCATCGGCACATCACACACATCACTTCACTACACCCCGCACATCACAGCACTATCACTTCACACATCCAGCACATCACTACACCACACATCAGACACATCACTATACCCGGCACATCACAGCACGATCACATCACACACGCACATCACTACACGGCAAACACACCACATCACTACACCCGGCACATCACTACACATCACAGCCACATCACTACACCGGCACATCACAGCACATCACAACACCCGGCAGTAGCTGATTCTACTTCTCCAGATGATTACTTCATCAGTACTCCTGCTCCTCCATTGGAGACAGCATCTGTAGCTCCTCCATCTGTACAGACATGGATCCAGGCCTGTTCTGGATACAAGTCTTCTACCATGGCCTTGGTACAGTAGCTGGGTCACATGGAACACAGTGGGCAGGTAGATTGCTCACTTGCTGTCGTCTGAATACACGGCTTATGGTGGATAAAACTGTTGTGCTTTATCCTATTTCTTGTTGGCTTCTCCATTCCATGGTATTTCTCTGCCTGCACTAGGGTCTTGGTGTCATGCTGAGTATTGAATGGTTGGATGCCAGTCAGCTGTTCCATAGTTTTGATGGGGGAAGATCTCAAACCACCAAGATGAGTCCAGACCTTGATTTACACTCAACACATCACAGCACTGCATCACAGCACATCACTTCACACGGCACATCACTTCACCCGGCAAATCACATCACATCACTACACCCGGCAAATCACATCACATCACTACACCCGGCAAATCACATCACATCACTACACCCGGCAATCACATCACATCACTTCACCCGGCAAATCACATCACATCACTTAACCCGGGAAATCACATCACATCACTTCACCCGCAAATCACATCACATTTACTTCACCCGGCAAATCACATCACATCACTTCACCCTGCAAATCACATCACATCACTACACCAATGATGAAGCTAAACTAACCTTCAGACTCTGCAGAAGCAGGGACACCTCAAATGGGGGACGGCCGGCAGGCTGATGCTTTCCTCCTTCTGACACTGACAGGTCACACCTGTGAGGCCCCTGGGTCACCTCCACATCAGAGTCCAACTTGTCACTGTAACACCACATATAGTCACCGTACACATCATAGTCCACCTGTACACACCAACAATCAATCCACCTGTACACCACATCTAGTCACCTGTAACACAAACATTATAGTCCACCTGTAACACCACATCATAGTCCACCTGTAACACCACATCATAGTCACCTGTAACACATCCACATCAATTCCACCTGTAACACCAACTCACCTGTAAATCCACACACCTGTCATACATCCACATCACATTCCCAGCATTGCTCTTTGTTCCAGTGTGTGAAAAAACAACAACTTTGGATAACACTATAAAACAGATAATACAAATACACTAACATACCAACCCTGGACACAACCCCCCCCCCCCCCCCCCCCCTTCAACTTCCCTATTAACAGACCTGCCTAGCCCAGCAAATAAAAAATAGTATTTGGACAGATTAGAAATAGTATTTGGATAGCAAAAATAGTATTCCCAATCTTTCTTGTTCTTGGTGTATTCTAAATATTATTTTTTTGACAGTTCCAATAAGGGCTCTAATTCATTGGCAGCGCTATGCTTTTATTATATATAAAGAAGTGTGTTTTTCAGAAAACTTACCCTCTACAATTGGTATTTCAGAGAGAGAGAGAAAAGAGAGAGAGAGAGAGAGAGGAGAGAGAGAGAGAGAAGAGTAATGGTGGTGTGGGGTGTGGTGTGTGTGTGTGTGTGTGTGTGTGTGTGTGAGTGTGTGTGTGTGTGTGTGTGTGTGTGTGTGTGTGTGTGTGTGAGTGTGTGTGTGTGTGTGTGTGTGTGTGTGTGTGTGTGTGAAGCTGTGGTGTGTGTGTCTGTGTTTTTATTTATTTATTGATTTATTTTATTCTTTTATATCGAGGATAATGGGATAAGCACTCCTGTGCTTTTTTACATCCAGTCCCCGCTGTATGAAGTTTTGTAAATGTCATCTGTTCCCACCAGCATAGATGGCCTACTCTTATGAAAAGCGGAACAGGATTTAACGTGTGCGCAAGATGTTTGCGTGCATTCACACACGGGGCCTCCGTTTATAGTCTCATCCAAAGGACTTTTGGGAGAGTGGAGTCAGCACTGATGTCAACTCCAGGGAAAAATCTCCTCAAACGAGAATTGAACCCGGGTCATCAAATTGCGAGCACAATGTTCTGACCACTACGCTATCCCTTCCCGTGTGGGTGTGGTGTGTGTGTGTGTGTGTGTGTGTGTGTGTGTGTGTGTGTGTGTGTTGTGTGTGTGTTCGTGTCTATGTGTCTGTGACTGTGTGACTAGGGATACTAGGGAAGTGTTTGGATGTTGACTTAAAGAAACACAGAAAACAAGAAGAAAGGGGTGGGGTGGGGAAGTGAGAGATAAAAACAGATTGACAGACTATCTGACAGAGATTTGCAAGGGGAGGGATAGTAAAAAGAGAAAGATGACAAGATGAGAAAAACAAGCATTCCTAATGGAGAGAGAAATCAAAACAAACGGGGACAGAGGGTGGAGACAAAAAAAAACAAACAACAGACAATAAAAATGATTTAAAAAAAACAAACGGTTTTATTGATTTAAGACAAAATCATGCACAGACTACCCAAAAGATGTGTTGTGTGTGTGTGTGTGTGTGTGTGTGTGTGTGTGTGTGTGTGTGTGTGTGTGTGTGTGTGTGTGTGAGTGAGTGTGTGTGTGTGAGTGTAGTGAGTGAGTGAGTGAGTGAGTGAGTGAGTGAGTGAGTGAGAGACAGAGACAGCCATCTGGGTAACACCAACAAGGGAAGTAATCACGAACAAAGAAAGTAATAGAAGAGTTATTTCCCTTGAATCCTTTGCAGTGGTTTATTATTTTATTTTGGTGGTTGTCAAAATCGCATTTTTATCAGGAAAATCGTATGTTCGTATCTAGGGTAAAAAAATCATAAAAGTACGATAAAATACGGGTAGGCAGGTCTGGTATTAATCCATCCACACACATGCATATCCCCCACCCCCCCCCTACCCATCAATCCATCCACACATAATTATATTTAACCCACTTCCCCCTACAGAGACATGCACACACACTATTCACACACCAGTCAAACCCACACACACACACACATGACATGCATACAAAAAAATCCAGCCACATATCCCCCCCTCCCAACTCACAGAAACTATATTCCTACCCCCCCCCCCCCCGTCCAACATGCAAAGAAATACTAACCATACCCCCCCCCCCAACACAAAAGAAATACTACCCATCCCCCCCCCCCCAACACCCAGAGAATACTGACCATTCCACCCCCCCCCACCCCACCACAGAAGAGAAATACGCTCACTACGACTGATGACCCAAGTGAGGGCCAAGGTCTAATGTCCACAGTCCAGGGCCAGGT